>CAJUYH010002828.1:0-36922 GCA_910591685.1 Galerucella tenella
ACGTCTGCGCAGAACATGTCGTGGTTTAAATTTTTAGGTATTTTATTCGGCGTAGCGATTCGAACTAGAAAACCGTTAGCTTTACCGATTGTACCGATGATATGGAAATTGATAGTCGGTGAACCTTTAACCGTGGAAGATTTAGAAGATGTGGATTGTATGTACATACAAAGCTTGAGGAGTATTCGAGACATACATTTATCCGGCGTGACGGCTGACAATTTTCACGATATTATTCCGTTGGAATGCTTCGAAGGTAGAAGTTGTACGGGAAAGGTATGTATGTATTTTGAGGTGACATTCACTGAGACCTAAAAGATCTATTGTGCCCCCTTACTTCTACTTAGTTTCCGAGGAGAGTTTCGGAAACTAGTAGTCCCATTTCCCGGAGGAATTTTAGGATATCTGCAGGCTTCAACTTAGGCAAATGTTCCTCTTCTATCCAGTAATCTCCCAGGTGCTGTGCTCTAGGATTCTGAAGTGCTGTGCAGTTGGAAAGTATATGGATGGAGGTTTTTTTCTCCTATGCCACAAAATCTGCATTCTTCTTCCTCCACTATTTTGAGCTTTTTCAGGTGCCCATTCAGGCGACAATGTCCCGTTAGGATCCCTGTTAACACTCTTAGCGCAGTTTTACTTTGACTTATGCATTTGATCTCAACAGGTTGTAGTCACCCAGAAGAGTCTTTGATTGTATAAGCCCTACAAGATCTTTCCAATGGTCAGATCTTCTCTTTTTTCTCGGCTTTACCTATTTCTTCCAATATTACATTGGGGCTGATTCCGCAAAAGGGTTCAGGCCCCCAGAAAGGTATTTCAGTCCCCCTCTTTGCTAGTTAGTCCATCTGCTATTTCATTTCCTTCTATTCCAGTGTGTCCTGGAATCCATAGTAAGGTGACTATATTGTTCTCGCCTAGTTCATTGAGTTTGTCTAGGCATTCCCACACCATTTTGGAACTGATTACATAAGAGCTCAGTGCTTTAATGTTTGCTTGACTATCCGACATTATGATAATCCTTTGTCTTCTATATCCTTCTAGTGCAGATGGAGACAATGTCTTTGCTCGTCCTCGTCTCTGCTACTCTTGTGGCGAGCCGTTCCGACATCCATTTGGATGTTGTGCTGTCTACACCTGTTTTTTTTTTCTGAGTAGTTGGGTGGCTTTGGCAGAGACCAATTAGCCAGATTAATTTGACGAGTTATTTATCAAAGTTATTTGTGTGTTGTTAGTGTGTTGAAAAAAAATATGTATATGTTGTTAGTATTTTGTGCATCTATTTATTTATTTCGACTTTTTTTTTATTTTTTTATTTATTTTTTTTCTTTATGCATGCATTTTTTTTTTTTTCATTTATTTATATATATATATTTTAATTCTATTTTTTCGTCGACGCACTTACAAGATGTTTAGTCGCAAAATTGCTTACAATTTTTTTGTGTTTTTTGTGTCTACACCTCTTCTGTTTAATGCTCTTTTGACAGCTTCATGTGGAGTATTGTCAAAAGCTCCTTCTATGTTCAAAAATGCACATTCTACAGTTTCTTGGTTGTCTAGAGCACCTCGGATATCCTCCGTCAGTTGTACCAGCGCAGTCTCCGTAGATCTGCCTGCCTGGTAAGCATGCTGACATGGGTGGAGAGGTAGTCTCTCTAGGATTTCCGTTCTAATATGGTTATTGCCTTTTCCATTGTTTTGAGTACAAATGTTGTTAGACTAATTGGTCTGAAGGTAATAAAGTAACAACTATTTTCCTTAGATATCAATATTCGGCTTAATAATGCACTCTAAAATACGTTTAGCGACTGCGCAAACCGGGTATAGATTTGACGGTAATGTCTTTTTTTTGCTGGGTGGAAACCTGCTCTCAGGCACCAGGTACTTGTTACTCGTTTCCCCGGCAGTGTGGGATTTCTCCCCAGAACGGTAACAGCCAAAACCACCCTGGTCTCCACTTCTCACTCCCTGGGCTCTTGTACCACCTGTAAAGGTATATCGTCAAAGTCAGGGGTCCTTCTTTTCTGTTTCATCCCCCTCCTTGGCTAAACCTTTCTTCTTCCTCTTTCTTGCTCATGATGGATGAAACGAAACCATGTATGCAATGCCAGTTGTCTTTGGACTCCAACATGATATCTATTACACAGCTGGGTAGTTTTCCAAATTCCTTCTCCATCTCCTGCAGAAGAAGAGCGTGTGTTCAACGTCATCCCGCTCCTGGCAGTATCGGCACTCCTCATTCTCCCTTTTCCCAATCCTCATCGTGTAGGTACTGAAATTGCCGTGTCCCGTCAGTATCTGGCTCCGGCGGGTGTAATTTGGGCGCTAACCATCCTCCTTTACCTGTCTGACCAAGAAGGGTAGATAATCCGACATGTATTTTCGGCGCTAAGAAGTGCAGGTAGGTCGGGTCATAAAATAACTCTTATCTTAATAATTTAACCACCAATATTTGGAAAAACCCAATAGTTTTATATTTCTTATTTTCTGATATTTTTATACATAGTTACACTTTGATCAAACGGGTTTGGGCCTGGGTTTTCTTGTTTTTTTTTTAGTTTTCTATTCCTTATTTTCTGATATTTTTATACATAGTTACACTTTGATCAACCGGGTTTGGGCCTGGGTTTTCTTGTTTTTTTTTTTTAGTTTGAAGTTTAGAGGGAGGGTTGATAGATTTTCAGTCGGTTAGCACCCAAAATACACAGGATTAAAATGACCCTTCGGTCTTGGCGCCTAGTTTACATGTTGTAAAAAGTGCATTAATCTTTTAGCGCCCAAATTACATCCGCCCATCTGGCTCAAATGATACCCTAGCGTCCTGTTCTTGATTAGAGACGCTAATATCAGAAACGATCAAATGTTTTCGATATGGTTTTAGGTAGTTCCAATAGTTCATGGTGGAAGAAACATTCCGTTAACTTTTGAGAATAGGGCTCAATATTATGAACAGGCTGTGAAATATCGAATGCAGGAATTCGAGTTGCAAATAATCGCCATTCGCGAAGGAATGGCGGGCATTATACCAGTGCCTTTGTTGTCGTTAATGACTGCCGATTATATGGAGCAATTGGTATGCGGCATGTCGCAAATTTCGATTGCGGTTTTGAAAAAAATCGTCAGGTATGTTTTTTTATACATTAAAGCCGTTTTTATTTGAATTGACAGCATTGACCTTGATTACAGTTGACATTTGACGTATATTTGAAGTTAGGGCATTTTTTTGGCGTTTTATCGTTTTATTATTTTAGATATAGGGAATTAGATGAAAATCATCAATTAGTGCAATGGCTGTGGAGTATTTTGGAAAGTTTTACAGATAACGAGAGAGTATTATTCATGCGATTCGTGTCAGGTAGATCGAGGTTACCAGCAAATTTAGCGGACTTGTCTCAAAGATTTCAAGTAAGAAATTAATATTTTTTTCGGATAAAAGAATATTTATGTTTTGTTAAATTTTTAGGTAATGAAAGTGGATAAAGCGACAAACGGTTTACCGACAGCCCAAACGTGTTTCTTTCAACTTCGTCTGCCTCCTTATACTAGTCAAGAAATAATGGCTGAAAAATTGAGATATTCGATAAATAATTGCAAGTCCATCGATATGGATAATTATATGTTAGCTAGAAATACTGAACAAGGTGTTGGATCGGATGACGAGTGGAACTGATTGCAGATATTTCTTTAAAAAGGCTGATTTTGATAGTTATTTAGTTGAAGAATAGATTATACAGTTATCGAATTTATTTATGTTTTATTTAATATGATTAAATGCAATTTAAATGTTTCTTCCAAGTTTTATTCATCGACACTAACCCAATATTTCAATGAATTCGAAGAAAACAAAGAACTGAACATATTTTTCCAAAGATACTTATCGGAACTATAACCGGAGGACCACTCATTATGGAAAGCAACAAAAAAAATTAAAATTAAATTTAAAAATCGTGAGCGTTCCTCCGATAAAGAGATCTGATGGTACCTGGGCCCGATCGAATGCAGAAAAAGTAAACACCTTCGCTGAATACCTTGTTAAAATATTTACTACTCCACATGAAGCCAATAATGAAGATGATAACATAAAACAGTTCCTAGAAGCACCTGGTCAACTATCGCTCCCATCAAGATCATTTTCTCCTACTGAAGTGCGCAAGGAAATAACCTACCTTAACTTACACAAGGCACCGGGCTTCGATCTTATAGTCGCCGAAGTACTGAAAACCCTTCCTAGAAAAGGGATCGTATTGCTGACTACAATCTACAACAGTATACTGAGATTAAGCCATTATTCTATCCAGTGGAAACTTGCACATATAATAATGATTAATAAACCTGGTAAGCCACCAACGGAAGCAAGTTCTTACCGGCCAATAAGTCTTCTTCCCATAATGTCTAAAGTATTCGAACGTCTCATCCTAAATAGAATCGAAACTACAATTTTCCTATTGATGAACTCATCCCAGACTACCAATTTGAATTTAAGAAAGAACATTCAACGACCCAACAATGTCATAGAATTGTGAATAAAATAAAACAAAGCATGGAAGACAAGGAATTATGTGTGTCAGTGTTTCTCGATATACGACAAGCATTTGATA
Source organism: Galerucella tenella (assembly GCA_910591685.1). Classification (NCBI taxonomy): domain Eukaryota; kingdom Metazoa; phylum Arthropoda; class Insecta; order Coleoptera; family Chrysomelidae; genus Galerucella; species Galerucella tenella. The sequence goes on from CAJUYH010002828.1 coordinate 4,596, forward strand.
GGGCACAGCGGCCTCCTCTACAAAATTAAAAAACATCTAAACGATCGACACTTTCAAGTAAAATTTGACGATGAACTCTCAACCTTTCATCAAATTAAAACTGGAGTACCCCAAGGCAGTGTCCTAGGCCCTTTCTTATATTTATTATATACGGCAGATGTTCCAACTACCAATGAAACGCTCATAGCAACAAATGCTGATGATACAGCAATTATGACATCTAATACTGATCCTAACACAGCTTCCAACCAACATCAAAATCACCTAACTCTTCTGCAATCATGGCTAAAAAAATGGAAAATCGAAGTCAACACTAATAAATCTAATCAAATTACTTTCACCACAAAGCAGTGTGCCTGTCCACAAGTTACCATTAATGATGATCCAATACCGATATGCACAAAAATTTCAAAACCCTTTCTAGGGTAAAAATGACATGAGTAGAACGCACCCTATCAACCCAGCTCCAACTAAAAAAATTTAAACGGCAACACCCCCTATTTGTGATACATTTACTCTCATGGTAATGAATGTTTTTCATGGCTTTGCCTGTATAGTTTGGCAAGTTGATCTGAACCTACGGGGCATCGGTAAGAGGCGATGAAACATGGCGGTATCTGTCATAAACGTACAAATGGCGTACGGTACCTATTTAATTAAGTAAAACTGAAAAAACAAAGGTCACTGACAATACCAATGCCACTGGATAAATCAATATCAGTCAATTCAGGAAGTGAGAGGAAAGAACACACGCACGCGCTTGCCAATAAGAAGTAAGCTGGTCAGGCCTTTCGATAAAAATCACCAATTATGTAATTTAGAGGGTGTGGTAATTATAGTTTTCGTACAACGCTGCCAGAGCTTGAAGAAGCCATTTTAATAATCATAAATTGGAAAAGTAATGTTAATAGACAAAATCCAAGGAAAGAAGCACATTAAAGAGTTAACATTTAATCTTATTGTTGATATTGTTAATAATAAAAAGTCCCTTTTCTAATTATTATCACTACATACATAGCACTTTAGCTTTTTCATAGTTAAACGTGGCAATATCGAATGTTTTCGATTGCACGGCTTCAGATAAATTTGCCAAAGTATAATTTTAAAACCTAGAATGAACTTGAACGAAAATAGATATCAAAAAAATTTCAAAACGCTCTCTAAGGTACCTATATAGGGGGAACTAAAATGATATGAGAGAGCACACCCCCATCAACCCAGCTCCACCTAAAAAAATTTAAACGTCAAACCCCCCTATTTGTGATACATTTACTCCCATGGTAATGAATATGTTTTTCATGGCTTTGCCTGTATAGTTTGGCAAGTTTATTTGAACCTACGGGTCATCGGTAAGAGGCGAGGAAACATGGCGGTATCTGTCATAAACGTACAAACGGCGTACGGTACCTATTTAACTAAGTAAAATTGAAAATACAAAGGTCGCTGACAATACCAACGCCACTGGATGAATCAATATCAGTCAATTGACGAAGTGAGAGAGAAGAACACACGCACGCGCTTGCCAATAAGAAGTCAGCTGGTCAGGCCTTTCGATAAAAATCACCAATTATGTAATTTGGAGGGTGTGGTAATTATAGTTGTCGTACAACGCTGCCAGAGCTTGAAGAAGCCCTTTAAATATTCATAAATTGGAAAAATAATGTTAATAGACAAAATCCAAGGAAAAAAGCACATTAAAGAGATAACGTTTAATCTTATTGTTGATATTGTTAATAATAAAAAGTCCCTTTTCTAATTATTATCACTACATACATAGCACTTTAGCTTTTTCATAGTTAAACGTGGCAATATCGAATGTTTTCGACTGCACGGCTTCAGATAAATTTGCCAAAGTATAATTTTAAAACCTAGAATGAACTTGAACGAAAATAGATATCAAAAAAATTTCAAAACGCTCTCTAGGGTACCTATATAGGGGGAACTAAAATGATATGAGAGAGCACACCCCCATCAACCCAGCTCCACCTAAAAAAATTCAAACGGCAACCCCTTATTTGTGATACATTCACCCTCATGGTAATAAATATATTCCTCATGGGTTTGCCTGTACCTATGCGACACAGTTTTATACACAATCAGCTGCACCTTTATAACTATTGCATAAATGATAACTTGAAATTTGTCTCATGCTTTTATTGAAACTAAAAAAAAATTGTATAGACATAAGACAAAAATATATCTATGTAAACTTAACATAAAGTTAACCAAAGTTTAAACACCGAGAAGCCTTTCAAAGCAAGAAAATGGTATATTTGCATGGATGGCTATAAATAAATATCGATAAAATCTCATTACAGTCTTTAAAAAATTAAATAAAGATATATACCAAAAAAGGAACAATTTTGAAGTATAAGCAAATAACCCACTTGAATTGCATAATTGTCAAACATGGAATGAATATATCTAATGATAAAAAAATTACGATTTTAGATAGTTACTAGTACAAACACTTTATAATAATTATAATAAAAAAAATTAACCGTCATCTATATATTATATTTATACTCTAATCATTTATATTCAATCTTAATTGATTGTTGCAATTTATCAAATATATGAAAGGAGTTTTCAATTTTTTTACTTTTCTTTAGTATTCAAAGCGATTTTTCTTGTATTCAACGTAGTTGTTACAATGTTCTCACGAAACGGTCTTGAATCTGCATCCAGCTTGTTTCGCTTAATAATTGGCTCTTCATCTGGATAATACTCGTCAATATCCGGTTCTATAAAACCTTTTTTTGTGAACCCTCCATAATCTGAAGCCCCGAAAATGTCTTTTTTCTTTTCTTTTGTAACAAAACTTTTAACTGTCTCCATAATCCTGTCAAACAATCCAACAGAGTCTTTCGTCTCTGATTGAATGCCATCATATTTCTTTCCCATACTTTCCAGGATCTTCGTAATCTCCTGTTCAGTGGAGTTCTCCATATCTAACTCATCAAGTTTTCCATCAAACTCCTCCTGAAACAAATTGACATACTTATAGTAATCAAGAGATAAGCAATCAAGTTGTTTTCAACTTATTTTCAAAATATTGAAACTAAAGATAACTCCACTGATTCAAACATAAGATAACTAATCTAAGCATTATTTATTCAATCCAATTACCTCATCTTTGAAAATCAAGAACTCCTCCATGTTCAAATTGTCTTCAGTGGCTTGAGGACTAGAAAGTAATGACCTTCTAACAGCTACCTGTTCTTGCTCGTTAGGTATCTGTGGAGAACTCTTGCCTTCGAACAATTTCATATTTGGCAATGATACCAATAAGGCGGAAAGCAGAACAACCATTAAGCATGTAGATGGAGTTGCTTTAGATGTGGTAGAATTGCAAATCAATGCTTGTAGCTTGTTGACATGAGCAATTAAAGTTTTATTTTGTCTTTGTAGGTCACGAACTCTTTGTAAGAGATTTTTATTTTCTTCTGAACCTAACAAAAAATTTCAAGACTACAATAATTAAATACATTTTACAGCTATAACACTTACCTCTTCTAACTCTTTCCTCCAAACTGTCCACATATTCTTTTTTACGTTTTCTGGAATCCTGTGCTGAAATTTTATTCCTTATTTTTCTACGAATTCTTTTTAGTTCCCTTTCGTCATTTTTAGTGAGAGGATGATGTGTTGGCAAAGATATACCTTCCTTAGCCAATAGCCTCTTTTCTTCGTTAGATAGATTTAAGGGTGGGTACTGATTTGTGGAGCTAACAACGTTAGAACTTTCCTCGATTTTTGTCTCAAATTTTCGTTTTCTCACATTTCCAGTAAGAGCAGCAACATCAGCAGCACTGTTCAGTATTTTGATGCTTTTTATATTAAGCGGGAGTAAAACTGGTGTACCATTGTTTGTAATTTGTTGTACTTTAAGTATCTGGGGTTTTGTTTTGATTTGGGTTTTCTTAAACTGACTAGTGGTGGTACTTAACATAGGCTTTGCAATACATTTTTTATTATTTGGGTTCTGTATGAGAATTTGAGTCGGTAATTTAGAAACGAGTGGATTAGATGTAGTTATGGAGGGTATTTCTTTTGCAGGTTGTTCTGGTATAGGTTCTAAGATGGACATTAGCTCTTGAAAACCATCAATATTGCCCAAAATAGTGCTGGTATCATCATAACCATCCATGCAAGAACTGTTTTTATCGCTTTCTGAATAAAAACTTTGCGGTGATAAGACCTCGTCAACATTAGAACTGGCATCGCTGGAAACATTTATATCGTCTTCGAAATTTGGGAAAAACTCATCATCCATATTGTTTTCCAAGGAGAGCACCGAATCGAAAAATTCAGAGCTCATAAGCTCTGAATTTTCACAACTTAATGATACATCCATGGTTTCCATATCGCTATTGCCTTCTTCGCCGCTGGAATTTAAAAAATCGTTGATATTCATTATTTTTATCACTTTAAACTAATGCACCCATATTGATATAAATATATGATCAAATATTACTGTACACGTCACATCAGACGTCATCAAAGGAACGTCAACTTCAAAAGTCACTGGGATCTTCTTTTTTACATCATCTCGAATATGCACTTAGAACTACCATTGTCTATAGACAATGGAACTACTACTAGCACTATGACTTTGATGAGTTTCTAGCAGACAATAGTGTAGCGTTAGATGAAGTAACTATAATAATAGGCCTATTCCACTTTTCAGATTGTAATAAATAAATACATTTCAGTGGTTGTGATATTGACTGCGGTTAGAGTCATGGCCACCCAAGTTGGAAGTGGCCAAGGTCCCTAAGGTACATCAGGGACCCAGTGAAGATCCAGATCGATCCTTCATGAGTACATCACAGCTTAGCTTATTGACTTATGTCTTTTGGAATGTTGAAGATGGCTGTTTAAGTAATCCAAATTAAAATAAATACAGGGTGAATACAAATAGGCAACTATTCATTTTGGTGCAGATGAATGCGAATTTATAACCATGTCTATTTTTACCATTTTTTTTTTAATTTGTTAAATCGACATAAATTAACTCATGAAGGTGTAAATTTATTTTTAATGGAATGCAACGATTATATTATTATCTTTCAAGTGTCTCTCCTTTCCAAGATAATTATTATTTATCAATTCTAAATTTTTGTTACAATTGCAACGTTTTCTAATTAAACAAAATTAGAAAATGCATAACACAGTAGACAGCATTCGAATTTTGAAAGAATGGATAACAAAACAACCGCATTTAACAATTAAAATAGGTATGTAAGTATTTATTTTGTATCTTTTAACAATAAAAACGTAGAGATAATATTCCATATTTGCAATTTGTTTTCAGCCGACCCGTTATTGAGAAAATTTTTAATCGCCTCCAATGACAGCATAGAAGTAGCCAAGGACTTAATCGACTTATTTTACACAGTGCGATCAAGGACACCAGACATTTTTGCAAACAGAGACTTCTTTGATACAGAAATACAAGATAGTATTGAAATATTGTACGTGTATACCTACTATTTACAATTTAATCAATTTCTTTTGCCCACACTGTATAAATAATTTTCAGGGATATTTTAAAGCTGCCGAAATCGTTAGGAACCAACCAGATTTTAGTTACAAGATTGAATTCTTCTAATTTAGATAAATATCACTTTCAATCGGCGTTAAAAATGTTTACGATATTCGATGATGTGCTTTTAACTACAGACGAAACCTTTTCCAATGGCGACATTGTTTTGATAGATATGTATGGATTTACAATGAAACATATAACGAAAGTATCTATTTCTTTATTGAAAAAAGTCGTTGATTACATACAGGTTCGTAACAAAACTATTTTCCGAAAATTGATGGTTTTAAAAGCGAACGTTTTGCGGAAGACCATATCGTGGCGGTCCCTAGCGACGAGTAGCGAAAGTAGAACAACAATCAGGACTGGTTGATTATTCCTGCTTACAGCATTCACCGCTAGACGACACCACCACAACCATTAATTCAACTCAAATTAATATTTGCATGTACTTTTAGGAAGCCCGCCCGTCAAAATTGAAAGAAATTCATTTTATAAACGTACCTTCTTTCATGGACAACATTATCGGAATGGTTAAGCCGTTTCTACGAAGTAACGTACTAAAAACAGTGAGTAAACATTTTTGTTCAACATCCTTTCAATGTTGTCGCTATTTTATTTCCAGATAAACTTTCACCTTCCAAAATCGACAACGCTGCACAATTTCATACCAAAAGAACTGCTGCCGGAAGAATACGGTGGAAATTGTGGAAAAATCGCGGAATACAAAAAAGAATGGTTGAAAATTGTAACGCAAAATCAAAGTATAATCTTGAACGAATCTTACTGGAAAATAGATGAAAGTAAGAGGGTCAATAAGAGCAGTTATGAGGAGAAATTTGGTTTGCAAGGGACTTTTAGAAAGTTGGATATAGATTGAAATGTATTTCAATAAAGTTGTTTTTAAAAACTTTGTTTTAATAATTTGTAGCGAGTAATTAGTTTTTGAAGAAACAAAGAAGGGGGAGACTTTTACAAATGATTGTATCTAGACCAGTGGCGGCTCGTGGTCAATAGACAAAAGACGCGAGTTCCCAGTACTGGTCCTAAAATACACCAAACGTTCGCCAACTGTACCGGTGCGCCTTTGCTTTCTCGTTTAGGGTAACCACGGGTCGCTACTGATGAAAATTAGTCGAAGCAGCTTAGAACTGGGTTATATACCATTCAAAAAACTGGAAAAAGGGACGCAACAAACCCCAAATCCTTCAGACCAATTAGTCTAACATCGTTTGTATCAAAACGATGGAAAAGGCTATTGATAACCATATTAGAACGGAAATCCTAGAGAGACTACCTCTCCACCCATGTCCGGGTAGGCAGATCTACGGAGACTGCGCTGGTACAACTGACGGAGGATATCCGAGGTGCTCTAGACAACCAAGAAATTGTAGAATGTGCATTTTTGGACATAGAAGGAGCTTTTGACAATACTCCACATGTGGCTGTCAAAAGAGCATTAAACAGAAGAGCGGTGTAGACAGCACAACATCCAAATGGATGTCGGAACTGCTCACAAGAGTAGCAGAGACGAGGACGAGCAAATACATTGTCTCCATCTGCACTACCAGAGGATACTCACAGGGAGGAGTAGCATCCCCATTAATGTGGAGTTTGACGGTTGAAGAACTACTGAGCAGTTTGACGGATCTCGGAGTATTCTGCCAAGGATATGCCGACGATATTGTCATAACAGCCAGGGGGAAATTCGAAAACACCCTTTGTGATATTGTACAAAAGGGTCTGAACTATACAAATAGCTGGTGTAGGCAAGTGGGCATCAACCCCACTAAAACCATCTTGATAGCCTCCACTAAGAAAAGAAAACTGTGCGCCCAGTTCAATGTTGATAAAGGATACAGAAGACAATAAAGGATTATCACAATGTCGGATAGTCAAGCAGCCATTAAAGCACTGAGCTCTTGTGTAATCAGTTCCAAAATGGTGTGGGAATGCCTGAACAAACTCAATGAACTAGGCGAGAACAATATATAGTCACCTTTCTATGGATTCCAGGACATACTGGAATAGAAGGAAATGAAATAGCAGATGAACTAGCAAAGAGGGTGACTGAAATACTTTTCTGGGGGCCTGAACTTTTTTCTGGAATCAGCCCCAATGTAATATTGGGAGAAATAGGTGAAGCCGAGAAAAAGAGAAGATCTAACCATTGAAAAGATCTAGTAGGGCTTATACAATCATAGACTCTTCTGGGTGACTACAACCTGTAGAGATCAAATGAATGCATAATGAAACACTAATTTTAAGTTGATTACCAATGAAACAGTTGCTCAATTTCGCAGATGAAATTATGATGTTGAATGACGAAAAAAAATTGAAAGTGAATACTGCAGGTGCCTAATTAAACAATAAATTTGTAGGTAACCTTAGCCAATTCGCAGGGCCTTGTTACCTTATTAATATAAAGAAAAGAATTTACTTAAGCAAAACTAGTAAAAAAATAGAAAAAGTAATTTTAGGGCGCCACTAAATTTCTTTCCTATAAGAAAATTAGAAAGAAAATCAAATTTAATGGCCAGCTAACTTTTAATCTGTTTAAAAAAAAGAACTTAAAGTTTCTGTATAATAAATAAAACTAATAGAGTGAAAAAATGTGTATAATTGCAGTATTGAAATTTACATTATTTAAAAAAAAGGGTTAGTTAGTTAGAATACAAAAAAAAAATACTTAGCACAATAATACAGTTGTTTGAAGATGAAGATGATGTAGCTGTCGATGTAGGTCCCAGTAAACACCATACGTTTCATGTACGTACTTTTTACGTCATTTAGGCTGAGTTACGTACATGGCTCTAAAATGTACGTCTTAAAGATGTAAATTTCTGTACGTATTTTGTACGTTTTGGAAATACATATTATGTACGTACATTTTATGCCCTCTTCTGTATGTAAAAGAATGCACTGCCACTTTTTAGATTTTGGAGTGAAAATTTTACTAGCAAACTAACATTTGCGATTCCAAATAGAAATATTCAATTATTAAACAAAACGTTTGTAAATGGTGAGTCATATAAGAACAAGTGCAGACATTAGTTTTGATGAAAAAAGAAGAATAAGACACAAAGAATAAGGAATAAAAAAGAAGAAGCATATAACCAAACTTTTTTGCTTTCTGATGCCGCTAATTTCTACAATCTACTCTCTTTAGACTTTATTGTTTTTGCTACAAATATAATAGTGAAGTGAGATAGTATGTTCATGGAAGTGTATAATATGACTTTCCCACATTTATTCACGTTTTCCCTCCCGCATTTAGAGTGAACGAGTGAGTGAGTAGACATACAGTGTAACAGTATAACCAAGTGTAGACACTGAAAGTAAAGTAGACTTGTGATATTTCCTTTTTTTGATCTTTGATCGGTTACACAGTAAGTACCCTAGATTTATGTTATAATGAGTGAACAAATAAGAAAGCCTTATAAAAGAGCAAGAAGAGATATGCTTAATTTTGAAGCCGTTTTGCTGGACACTGCTGCCAAAGGATATAGTGAAAATTCTGAAACCGCTAGTGCTAGTACATCTAGTTCAAACAACACTATTGTACCAACACTTAGTGATCCTGATAATTTATTTGATTCGATTCATAGTTCTGGACTTCATAATAATTCAGATAGCACAATTTCTGAAGATTCAGATGCTTTGAGTTCAGTTATTGAAGTTCCTTATTTTGATACGAAAATTAATGAAGAAACTATTTCTGAAATTATTTCTCGATGGGCTCTTAATCATAACATTAAGCACAATGCTATTGATGAACTTCTAAAAGCACTAAAGCCATATCATCCTGATTTACCACTTAACGCTAGAACTCTTTTAAGCACTCCCAGACATACAGAAGTACAAGTAATTGCTCCAGGACATTATTATCATTTTGGCCTTGAAGCTTGTATTAAAGAACTCCTTGTAAATTTTCAACCCGAATTGACAAGTAAAGAAATTGAAATTTTAGTAAATATTGATGGTTTACCAATCTCTAAAAGTTCTGGTAGTCAGTTTTATCCTATTTTGTGCAGTCTTTTTAACAAAAAATCTACTGTTCAACTAGTAGGGCTTTATCATGGCTATGAGAAACCAAAAGATGCTAACTTGTTTCTTGCTATGTTTGTAAATGATTGTATTAAGTTGTTATCTGATGGTATAGTAATTAATGATAATTTATATTCAATAAAAGGATTTGTGTGTGATGTTCCTGCCAAAGCATACATAAAATATACAAAGGGACATTCTGGATATATGTCATGTACTAAATGCCATACTGAGGGCAGCTATATTTCTCATAACGTTTGTTTTCCTGAGCTATCTAATTTAAAGCTACGTACAGATTTAGACTTTCGCAACAAATTACAAGAAAATCATCATACAGGAACATCTATCATTGAAAAAATACCTAATATTGATATGATTAAATGTTTCCCTTTGGATTACATGCACCTGATATGTTTGGGAGTGGTAAAAAAACTAATTGTGTTATGGTTACGAGGAAAGCCACCACACAAGTTATCATTCAATCAGATAAGTAATTTAAATCTATTATTACTAGAACAGGTAAGAAATATTCCAAAAGACTTTTGTCGTAAACCTCGGAGTATAAGTGAAAGTAAAAGATGGAAGGCTTCAGAATTTCGCCAATTTTTATTATACACTGGTCCTGTGGTGCTTAAAAATATTTTAACTCCTGATATGTATCGTAACTTTATTTGTTTACATGTAGCAGTGCGGATTTTATCGAATGAAAAATACTTTGTGATGATTGAATATTCCCAAGAGTTATTAAAATACTTTGTCAATACATTTAGTATTTTATATGGAGCAGAAAATGTATCTCATAATATTCACAACTTAATACATATTACTGAGGATGTTAAAGAGTTTGGAATATTAGATAACTTCAGTGCATTTGAATTTGAAAACTACATGCAAACTCTAAAGAAGATGGTGCGTAAAGCAGCAAAACCACTACAACAAGTTATTAATAGACAACAGGAATTAAAAAATCTGAACACAACTTTACAAACTTCACAATCTTTTCCTTGTACTGCAAAAGAACATGGGAATGGACCTCTTATTTCAAATTTAGAGATAGTTTCTCAATATGAGCAATTATTATTCAAAAATTTTATTTTATCTCTAATTCCTTCAGATAATTGTTGCTACTTATCTGATGGCACTATCGTAGACATTAAAAACTTTGTAATAACATTTGATAATCAAATTTTGATCATAGGGAATGAGTATTTAACTAAACAAAATTTTTTTATAGAGCCGTGCAATTCTTCAGATATTGATATTTATCTACTCGATGAGAAAATGAGTGAACTGAAGTTTTGGAATATAAATCAAATTGCATTTAAATGTGTTAAAATTAGTTTTAATAACAAGTTTGTGGTGTTTCCTCTGTTACATACATATTAATTTTCTATATTATTTCATCTATATTTTAGTTAGCAATAATTATTTCAAAACACTTATAGTATCACCTGCATAATTCATTTTATTTTTGTTTGACTTCACTTGCTATTAGTGAGACAACAGGCAACAAAAACAACTTATTTAATTTTGCCCAAAATTTCATCAATATATTTTGACATTTTCAAGTATACAAAATTGAACAAGTGACATTTTCCAGCCTAATTATGAATAAAAAGTTATTACTTGTTCATTTTTGTAACAGTGAAGATGTCAAAATACTATGACTAAACGTGGCTGTTGGCCATAATTTAACTATATTGTTTTTTCTGTTGCCTGTCCACTCACCTACAAACTGAGTCAACTTCTTAAGGATTTATTTTGCTGTTCATTTCAAAATTAGAAATAGTATATCTAGTTTTCATTGAAGTGCACTAATGGTATTATTTTCTGCTTTGCATTTATTTTTTGATTTTGAGGATAATGGAGACAAAGACGTGGACTGTTGTTTCTTTCCAAATAGATAATACTCTTGCAGCTATTCCAACTACATGGTTTATAGGAACTGATGAGTGTGTTTGGCCTCAATTTACTGCAGATAAAGTTGCGGCTGCTATAAAGAACCATCACCCACTAAACACTTGCTGGCCAACTTTCAAAATAAGAATCTTTAGAAATGCTACATACGGTATTGAAGTCAGTTTTAGTTTTGAAAATATATGTATTAAAATAATTTTTACAGCTGATTATGCAATAGCACGTCAAAAGTGCATAAAAGCTGAAGGAACGAGTGATGTTGGTACGACCGATGGAGAAGAACAACAGAGGCCAGCGAGAAAAACAAGGCGCGTATTATCTTCATCAGATGAAGATAATGGCTGTACTCTATTAAAAACACCTCCAAATCTTAAGAAGAATATAAGGTTTTCAAGTAATAGAAGAGGTAATTTTTTTTATTGTTGTTACTTATTATTTTTATGTTCATAACAACAAATAAAGATAACCTATAGTTCAACAACTATTTTCCAGAGAGAATTGATCTATGCTTACATTTTTTTTACATGACAAATAGATGATCTTCCCTCTCTAGACATATCTCAATCACCCTCAGTGACTCTGGGACAGCTGGCAGGTACCTCAGAATTAAATACTAGCACACCAGTACCTACTGCGATGGCAGGAAAAACGAATTGTAGCCAATGTGATAAAAATAGTAAGTGTACTTAAGTAGTATAATAGTCCTATTTTCTATATTGGGGTAGTTAACTAATGTCTTGAAATTATTTTTAGGTGATTATATTAAAGAGATGCTCCGGCAGCAGTATATAATTAAAAATATGATAACGGATTTATCATTAGAAGTAAGAGGTTTGAAAAAACCACTTTCAGTGGAACATATAAATCCAGAAGACAGCTTATTTAAAAGGGTTGAGCTACCTTGTGATAGCCCCACTAGGTTAGAAAAACTGAACAAATATCTGGAAAATGAAGAAAACTTCAAAAATGCTGTAAGTGTTATAGTATTAATTTTATATTTAGTAATCTGGTTTAGAGTTTCAATAGTCTAACTCTTTATGTTTGTAGGTCACTGAAATTTCCCAACTAGGTGGAAAAGACACCTATGATTTGATCAGGAGGGTAATGTGCAAACTTCTCACCAACGGATTAGCTGCACAATATAGTTGGTTGGGAAGGCGCGAGAAATTAAGTTTTTATACTTTGAAAGTAGCAAAACTGGTAATTGGTGAGTATTTTTAACTTCTTCAAATTTTATGCCATTATACAAAAGTCAGCTGCTCTGTTGTATAAAAATGATTCTTATGTCTCTTTCTCAAGATGGTATCTCTGTATCATTTTGGAATAACATTTTTTTAAAGTGATTTGTACATTTATTTGATCAGATTTTTTTTATATTAATTCATTAAATAAATTTTAGAAGCAGCACTTCGACTTGAGAAGGGAGATCAAAAAGCTATAGAAGAGAGTATTTCTTCATGGTTACGCAGATCCACAGACCGTTTAAAATTTATTAAAAAAAAAGAAACTGATCAGAATATGTGAACATTTTTTGAGTTTTAAGTATACATTTAATTTTTGGATTACATGCATTTTTATTTATTTTCCATAATTACCACAAATCAACCTTTTTAAGCACCCACCAACATTATAACTTGGAAAAGATAATCTAGCTATTTAAGATATTCAATATAAAAGTTTGATGGGTCTTTGGTAGATAATATTCACACTTTATAAATCCATCAAAATGTTGAATATCAGAACATAAGTAGAGGTAAATTATTATGGCATATATTATGATATTCAACAATTTGATGAATTTTGAAGAAGAAAAAATGTTTAGATAGCTTCTCAGAGATTCATCTAACTGTTATATTAGACATACAAAAATAGTCACAAATTATTTTTTAAGTAGGTAATTAAGACGTACGAATATGTACGTACATATAACCAAAACGAAATGTAGAATGTACGTAACTAATACATATTTAAAACGTAAAATTACGTTTTATTTTGGTTATTAAAAGACCTAAACCGTATGTCTTTTGTACGTACTTTAGTGTGCCCATATGACCACCTATGTATGTAAACAAGACGTATACCTGACGAAACTGTACGTACATATGACATGCTTTACGTCGAGTTGATACATTTTTAAAACGTCCATAAGATGTAAGTGTGTTTACTGGGGTACTACGGATTTACTGCAGGAACGGTATTTAGGAAACTTTTCAGTTCAACAGGAACTGTTTGACACACTGGAACTGTGATCCAGAAGCTTGTTAGCCACACAGGAACTGTGACCCAGAAAAATTGTTTGTCAAACAGGAACTTGTGCTCCAAAACAGTCAGACTTTCCAGGAACTGTATCTCCAGAACTGTTTTATATCCAAGGAAACTGTGCAGTAATCCAGATTCTCAAGGTGTTTGGGAATGTGACAGGAAATTGACAGGTCGTTGGTTGAGTTTGTAGATATATAAAATTTGTCACATACCATTCATAGTTGAGAATTAAATACAACATATTTTTAATGTCAGAGGAGTGTGGAATGAAACCGCTAGATACAGTAAATCCATTTAATTTCTGAAGATTTGGGTTGAATTGCTAACTACTACATCTGGCAACGGTGCTCTTTCAATTATTGAGGATGCATAAGACGATTGGCGATTTATTAAATTAAACAGGTCTTACTTACAGGTTCCATGTTATCACACACTCATTGTATTATATTGTATACAAACTGTTATAACAAACCAAAACGGCATTGCGCCAATATTATTAGAATAATCACTTCACGTTAATTTTTACATATCACTTCAAAGGTTAAGAATCAACCACGGTTTCTGAGGTATTGAAAATAGAGGGGTCAGTTATTAGGAGTAGGAGAGGCGGGACGAGACCTAATTGGTTATGAAAGAGCGCGCTTCGTGTAGAGTGGAAGAAATAGTTTAAATATGAGCGGTAAATAGTGGTTGATTGGATGGACCGCTACCAGGGCCGTAGTGGAGATAATCCTGAGTTGAGATTTCTTAGCGGAATCTCAACACAAGGTAAAACGGCAGCCTATTAGTTTTTGTTTAAACGTGTGTTAAAATAATTGAATGGATTACTGCACAGTTGTTGTATTGTCGACAAACGATGACAGAAGACCTGCCGGAACCTCAATCTCAATATTATTTAAAGACAATTCAAAATTTCAAATTTCGCGGTAAAATACTTCTAGAATATTGATTTTTGGTCTACTAGTTTATTCCACCACAAATCACAAAAGTGAAATAATTCATTAAATATTTGAATGAAATAATTTTAGGAAATATATATATACTATTCCACCAAAAATCAAAATTCTGAAGTGATTATTGCACATTTTTATTATCTGAAATGTTAACCAACAAAGTTAACGTTTCATTAAGTCAAAGTAAAACTGGGCTAAGAGTTTCAACAGGGATCCTAACGGGACATTGTCTCCTGAATGGGCACCTGAAAAAGCTCGAAATAGTGGAGGAAGAAGAATGCAGATTTTGTTGATTGGAAGAATAAACCTCCATCCACATACTTTCCAATTGCACAGTACTCCAGAATCCTAGAGCACAGCACCTTGGGAGATTACTGGATAGAAGAGGAACATTTACCTGAGTTGAAGCCTGCAGACATCCTAAAATTCCTCCGGGAAATAGAACTAAAGGAACTACTAGTTTCTGAGGAGAGTCTGAGTAGAAGTAAGGGGGCACAATAGATCTTTTAGGTCTCAGTGAATGTCACCACTAAATACATACACATACTGATGAAAATTTAAAGGAAATCGGATTTGGAGGACGAGAAAACAAGTTTTCAGCTGCGGTAATTCAAATTTAGATCAATTTTGCTCGAAAAAATCTTCGCAAACATCAATTCCTTAAAATTTGACACAATTCTGATCATTGATTGTAATAAAAATTTCTCCAACAGCGTGGATTTTTTTGTAGGGTACATGATAATGTGACGTGTTGGATATAGGAAAGAAAACTCCGATTATATGTTCGATATTCATTTATAATTTTTCTTCTATATAAAAATTGAAAAATAATAATACACACCAGATAAATTCATCAACAAATAAACCAAAAAAAAAATTCATTTTTTTTCACACAAAGAAAAAAAAATTATCAAATAAATTAATTTAACGATAATATAATAATAAAAAATATAATTACAAAGTTTTGTGTAAACTTAAAGTATCTTTTAACAGTTGATTACGGAGATTCCATAAAGCTGCAACTACGTTGTCGTGTTGATCCGCCTTCCGACCCAACCAGGCGGAAACGTTCTTAATTTTTTCCATGTCCGGCTCGGGAGTATTCTCCTGCGTACCTTGTAGAGTCTTTTCCCAAGGAGTGACGTGCTTATTTTCCGCTTGCAATCCCTCAATATATCTAAAAATATATACAAACATTAAAGACAAGGTCAAGCATAAAATTATTTAAACTTACTTTATATACGCTTCGGAATGTAGTACACGTTGAGGACGTGGAGGTACAGAAATAAACATCGGCTCTTGTGGCTTTTGAGCGTTCGGAGATAGAACTGGAGGAGCTGAAAAACTTGCTGCTGTACCAGTGGATAAACCAAGGGAATTCTAACTCAGTAACTCGTAATCATTTTGAGATGTGCAAGTTGCAAATTGACGCCCAACGCTTGACAAAAGCTGGTTTAATTTTTAAATCGTTTTTAACAAATAAACATCAAGCTGACTGATATGACATTATGTGCGAGACGACCAAACTTCTGCTTCTTGCTGTACGTCAAATGTCACAAATTTTATATGTCACGTCAAAATGTCAATCAGCTCCAAACGTTTTCGAGTTACTGATGAAATATTTTATTGAATTCTTGAATTAAGAACGAGGTGTCATTTTATAGACAAATTTCTGTCAAATTATATGAAATTTTTCATTTATTATAAACTTTTTGATTCTCTCCAATCAATCAAAGAATAGTATCATTCAAGATATCAAAAAGGTAGTTATTTTTGTACCACCCTGTATGTAACAACAATAATAAAACTCAAAATAGTTGGGATATGAAAAATAATTTCTCGTTTTTTATTTCAAGAGTCCTTTGGTCCATTTGGAATGGCTAGAAGGAATTTAAGGACATTCCCAACAAAAATGTAAATACAAAAATGGTTACCTGTGATAGACGAAGATATTATATTCCCAGTAGATGTGTTGAAAGTATTATTAGTCACTGTTTGCATATAAAAAAAGTAAAATTAGTATTTTTTTTTTCGAATTCGTATTGAAACTACCACAAATAAACTAAACAAAATACAAAAACTACGACGACAAAAGCTAAATTCGGGGATAATACCAACGCTACAAAATAAAATCCATTCTAGCCAAATTTATACGCTACATGAAAAAATAATAATAGTACCAACGCTAACGTTTCATAGATATAACAAGTACCCTTCGGTCGTATCCCATCTTATTATTACTCCAACATCCTTAGATGAACACCCTAGAGAACAATAAGGTCATTTGAAAGGACGAGTCCCTCCAGCTGAATAGTTTTTTTAACGACACTACATGGAGATTACTAAATCTACGAAAGTAACAACCAACCAACAAATATTGACAGTTGACAGCCAACAAGTGTTGACAACTGACAGCCAACAAGTGTTGACAGTCAACAAGTGTTGACAAATGAAAGCCAACAAGTGTTGACAACTAACAGCTAACAAATATTGACAACTGACAGCCGACAAGTGTTGACAACTGACAGCCAACAAGTGTTGACAACCGACTAAATCGACTAATACTACAATTTTTTCAATATAATTATAAATCATGCAATACATTTTGTACGAATGGGATTATTTTTTTTTAAATTCCAGTTAGAGTTGGTACTATATAAAAGCTAATAATCTAAAAATAAAATAAAAATTGAAATCAAATAAAACTCACGAGCATTGGGAGTAGCGGTGGGAGTCGGACGACTAACAGCTGGTGGCTTACTGGAAGGCTTGAAGTTCCTACCACAACATCAACATGATACTCATTTGCATTACACTACTTCACTGTACATGTTTCCGACAAAACTCATTTTTATTGTTTATTGTTCGAACCATATATACAAACAAGCGGGTTAGCCAGTAAAAATGTGCCAAGAAACTTTATAGAGACAATGGTTATATTTATAGCAAAAGTTGAATTGAACAAAGAAAAATGGGACAATTAGGATTAAGGGTGAAATTCATAATCGACACTTGAGGGTCACTCATCCTTATTGTATGCAGAGACACCTAACAGGCGAAAAGAGAGGTTGAGTTTGAGTTTAACTTGAGTGAAATATGAGTACAGATTCCAGCTCCCTTGAGTGAAGATTTCCAACCTACAGCGTGTCATTTCACTCAAGTTGCACTAAAAGTCAACCTCACTTTTCGCCTGTTAAGTATCCCTGCGAAGTATGAGTGACCCTCAAGTGGCGACTATGAATTTCACTTTTAATGAAATACAAGATTTGGAAATGGTATCAATCTTTAAATTTGTTATTTTTTCAAATTTTAAAGAGTTTTCTCAGTATAAATATTAAATATATGCAGTAAAACGTGGAAGGCAACTTTATAGAGGTAATCGTGGAAAGTTACGTATACCCTTAGAGCAAAAGTTGAATTAGATGATTGTTTCAACACAAGAAGGATTAAGGCAAGGAGGGGGACTAAGTGCATTATTATTTACAATTTTTATTGATGAAATAATTAAAAAATCGTAAACCAAAATGGCAAAACTACACTTTGGATACAGACATATAGGAAGAGTGGATATATCAGAAGCAGCTTTTGCAGATGATTTGATAATTATGGCAGGGAAAGAGAAGGATTTACAAAAGAATATGGAAATATGGAGCACGGTATCTGAAGAATTCGGAATGACAGTTAAACAAAGTAAAACCAAAGTTATGGTTATAGGACCGAAACAAAAACATTTAAATATACAGTTAGATGGAATAAAAATTGAGCAAGTCAGAGGATATAAATACTTGGGAGTAGAAATAGAAGAAAATGGAACGCAGGAAGTCGAAATTACCAAAAGAGTACAAAAAACGATGAAACTTTATCACACGATGAATTCGACATTTATAAATAAAAAGAAATTTCCAAGAAAACGAAGTTAAATGTATTTAAAACAATTCACCGGCCAATATTAACATTCCGATGTGGATCCTGGGTATTAACAAAGAGACAAAAGAGTCGAATACAAGCAGCTGAGATGGAGTATCTTAGGCGAGTTAAAGGAGTCATAAAGAAAGATAAAATAAGAAATACGAAAATAAGAGATAGAATCAACAGTTAAATTTATCGAAAAGAGACAATTAAGCTGGTGGGGACATTTACAAAGAATGAACAATACAAGACCAGTTAAAAAAGTATGGCAATCAAAAATACAAAAAAGAACGAAAAAGGGAAGACCACAACAAACATGGGATGGTGTTATGGTAGGCATACTGCAAGAAAAAGGTAAAACATGGACAGAAGCAAAAACAATGGCAAGAGATAAAAAACAATGGGCTAAATTTGTACATGAATAAAATTCTATCTGGACCGGAGCATCGATGAAAAAATGGATACATATATATGTCTTAAGCATAATGCGATGTACCTAGTTGGAATAAGTATTGTAAAAGTATATCCTACACCATATACTATGGTAATTGGGTTTTTGATAATATATATATATATTTAATGAGTTTTGTCGGTATAAATATCAAATAGAATAAAATTTCAACCAGTTCATTCAATAAGAAAGAAAAAAATTCGACGCTATTCAAGCACATGCCAAATTGTTAATCGAAAATTTGACAAACCAGAAAAAAAATCAGCTACTGTCGATATGGCTGGTAGCAAAACTGGCATCACTCGATTCCCGACAAAATTCCTGTTTCAATCACATTTAATGTATATATTCAAAGTTTTACTTAACAAAGAAATGAATTTAACATAACCGAGGCCTATCTATACTAAATTTTCAAAGAATTATTTGAAGATATATTATGGTAATTAAAACTTACTTGCTGCGATTTTCGGGCGGTACACTCCTACCATTACCCTTGTTGATGTGCATATCTCGAACATGTCTAATCAATCGAGTCATATTTGGGAACGGCGGCACATTTTTCTTGGCCCTGTTGCAATTGCGCCAATAACAATTGAATTCGGTGAGATTGTTTTCTTGATAAAAAGCTTGGACGTGACCTTGAGACTCTTTATCCTTAACGCAATGTTCAATCAGATCGGATACTTCTTCAAATTGGTAGTCACAATTGTCCCAAAGACACTCTACGATCTGAAAATTTTTATTAATAAATAAATCAGTGAGAATTGATAATATTTTAAATATTTACTTGATCGACTGGTGGTTGAGAAGAAGCAGGACTTCCACATTGTTCTTGTTCTAATAAAAGCAGCGCCTTAGTTTCTTCGTTTAGTTTAGATGCCTTTTCTTCCCATTGTTGCTTCTCGTGTTGTGCCAATGATTTCCATTCGCTGCCAACGATTCTACTGATGTCACCGAACGTCGATTCTGGATTATTTTGCACGACTTGTTTACGTACCTCTCGAGAGTATAGTATGTAACCAGTCACTACTTTGTTTTTATTAGATTTCTGTGTATAAAAAAAAACATATCGTCAGCTAAATTGAAATAAATGCTTTATATTGTTCATCCAGTTTTAAAAAGTGGGTAATTTCATTAAATAAATTTCTTATTTTCTAATTGGACACTTTTAAACTTTACCGAATTCTATCCAGCTTTATAAATTATCCTGTTTCTATCGACATACCTTTTTAGAAGTAGGAACAGGGGTTGGTACAGGGGTGGTTGAAACAGGAGTACTTGGTATAACTGATGGTATTTCCCCAGAACCAACAGACGGTGGTCCACCATCTAGGGAATCTTCCATGGTTACATCCATGTCATTCATTTTAGTTAATTGCGGAGATGCCTCCTGAAAAGCATCATTTACACCATGAAACTATAGAGAAATATTTACAAAGTTTAATACCCCTACTTATCTACAATGAAAAGGAAAAAAATACTCTATCACTAACCAATTTATAACAGTTCTTTTAGGTCAAAATAATCAATTAAAGAAATATTATGCCCAAAACACACTTAATTTGATTAGTCTAGTCAGTCATGCCACATTATGCTAGTTATAAGTTATGTAAAACATAAACCAAATCCAAGTGTATTAAAAATAAAATGTTTCCCTTACTTACCTTTTATTGTTAAAATTTACCTAGATTTAATTTTTATATTGATAAGTATACAGAAGGAGAATATATAGGCAGAGCAGTTTTTCCCTTTTAAATTCAAGTAATTATTGTAGCTTTTGTGAAACAATGGATTTTTAAATTTGTTTTAGCAGAAGATTTTATTTTAATATAATATTTGAACCCAATCTGATGTAAAAATAGTGAAATGGCAATTATTTTTATATAAATTTGACAAATTTCAACTTATGAGTCACGTCTAATATTTGAATAATGAAGAAACTATTTTTTAATACAATTTCAGTTCTCAACTCAATGATTTTTATCATAATTATAGTTTTTTTGATCTAAAATATAACTCGATTTTACTGAGCTTAAGCATTGAAAAGAAATTTCGATAAAATAAAAAAATTAAGAGACAACGCCTTGTTACCCCGACTTGAAATTTTCATTAAATTTAATTTCACAAAAGCCACATAAAATCTACATACATTTTACGCCATTTCCTAAAACCCAATCTAAATTAATCTAGTATTTATCCCACTAACCATAAAATCTAGCACTTTTAATAATAGAAAGTTATTTTTACATTTAATATTAATTATAAACTCTACTTATAGGTCATTAAAAAAAGGTTGAATATAAAAATTTACATTTCCAGGAAAAGGAGCACTATCCATTGCAGTTTCCATGATGCCTCGATTTCCACTGATTATACGTATTCACATTATACAAATACAATAATTAATTTGTTTAAAAACAACACATTTCACTAAAAAAATGTCAAAAAAGCTTTTCTATCACCACCATTCCACCATCACCGTCAGCTTGCATTTTTGACAGAAGTTGAGGTTAGTGTCGGTTAATGGCGTCGATCGCCGCGCGAAATTTGAAATATCAAACGTAGAGATTTGAAATTCAAAAATGTTAATAGAAAAAAATGATTTGAAGCCCTGGAAAGTGGATAGGGGGCAAAAAATATGCGACTGGTTGAATTAGGATTCGTTTAGGACAAAAACTTCAGGAATTAGGACGAATATAAATGGGATAATTTTTTAAAAACATCGTTTTGGTCTGGTAACCTTGTAGTGAAAATTAAGATTCTATGTTCTTACAAATTAAGTACTTACCAGGTTGGTTTAAAAGGTAAAAAATATGTAAAATTAAATATATTTTATAACCCAATAAAAAGTTTTACCCAACTTTTTAAAACTGAAAAAACTACTAGATTCTACAACTTCCAATAGAGAAAAGGTATTCAATTTTGGGTTACAATGTAAATAAAAACGTATCTTGTTCATTCATCTATAATTTGTGTTAAAAAGTGTTTGGTCAATGTACAAATATAATAAAACACGCAAAATTTAATACCTTTTGTCAGTAATATTAATTAATATAAATCCAACTAATACGTCAACATATATTTTAATTATTGTTAAAGTAATATCTTGAAATAGTGTTTTTCTATAGGGAGACCGATTTTATTGATAGATTTTTACAGAAAAACTCTAAAATTAGCAAAAAATTTGACTGATATCCTCAAAATTATGTGATTCAAATATATATTAACGTTTTAAAAAGTTTTTTATGGGCCGTATATAAAAAAACAACAAATATACGAGGGGAAGTAGAAAAAAACATAACCTGATGTAAATAATATTGTTACCACCAATATATCACTTCACTAAATATTTTTAATGAAAAAAAAAATTATATAATTATCAATACGACCCATTAAGAACATAATTTCCTCTACTACGCATCTAAAAAATATCCAAAAATTCATCCAGGACTTACCTTCGGAGGATTGAGCACCCTATTGAAAAAGTAAATTTCATCCTCGGTGACGGCCGGGTTGTGCATATACTTCTTGAGACCGCCGGGCGTGAGTTTCTTCACCTGTTTGTTGATTTCATCGTACATCGACACGCATATGAAGACGTCAGATTCCGGTATTTCTGTCAGTCGGTCTGGAAACGGAACATCATCACAAAATGTAGGCACTTACCTTTTTTTATTTTATTTTTTTTGAAAACGTACATACATTACCAGAATAGGAAATAAAACAAAATAATATCGTTTATTTCAACCAAAATCGATTAAATTGGGTGAGGGAAAAAAAATATTTTTCTTGGTTAAATTTGAAATTAAAAGAAAATTGTTATTCAATGTGTACCAAAAAATTGATCTCAAATGGTGTCAAGCTTTACAGCGGAGTAAAGTATTTTCGACAGGATGTATTTACAGATTGTCCCATTGTTGTTTGTACTTACCTATAACCTAATCATTCTAGTGGACAACATGACACCTTTCAATAAAACTGACACTTTTAATAGCACAAATATTCCTTTTTTCGAGGATCACCCTGTACCTAAGATGTGTAATTCAATGTCTGTGGGCGCTTTTAGCCTGGGAAGTAGTTGTATCTTCTTAGTTGAACGGTTGCATATTACATAATCAATTTATAATTTAAAAAGATTGTTCTCAAATGATTTCATGTTTTTTTTGGAAATTTTCAAATATATTTGACAGGCTTCAAAAAAATAGATGATTTTTTTTTATAAATGTACTGAAAATATTGTTGGACTGGACAAAAGGATTGAAGAGTCAAAAAATTGAAAATAAAAATTCATCATTAATTTAACTTTAACCTTGAATAACTGTGAAATGAGTAGAAATATCAAAAAATTATAAGAGTCCTTTTTGGTAAAGCGTAAAATTTCCAACAAGAATATATCTCAATTATTTAGCAATATTGATCCCTTCGTGAGTTATAATAATAAAATTAAAAGGCACAAGACAATTTTGTCTCAATGTTATTTAAGAGTTCAAACTTTTACAGTATTTTATTTTCATGTCCTACAATATTTTCAGTGTATTTAAATTTTAAAAAAAATCGATATTTTTGTCTACTTTAGTCTATTACATAAACAGATTGTCCCATTGTTGTTTGTACTTACATATAACCCAATCATTCTAGTCGACAACATGACACCTTTCAATAATACTGACACTTTTAATAATACAAATATTCCTTTTTTCGAAGATCACCCTGTACCTAAGATGTGTACTTCAATGTCTGGTGGCTTAAAGCCTGGGAAGTAGTTGTATCTTCTTAGTTGAACAGTTACATATTAAGCAACCAATTTATAATTAAAAAAAATCATTCAGTGTGTACCAAAATTGTTCTCAAAATGGTTTGTAAATTTTCAAATATTTTTGACTGTTTCAAAAAATGGTTATTTTTTTCTTTAAATATACTGAAAATATTGTTGGACTGTATTGAAAAGGATTGAAGCGTCGAAAAATTAAAAAAATAAATAAAAATTTATTACCAACTCAACTTTTATCCTGAATAACTATGAAATAAGTAAAAATATCAAAAAATTATAAGAGCCCTTTTTTGTAGAGCGTCAAAATTCATACAAGAATATATCCTAATCATTTAGCAGTATTGATCACTTCGAGAGTTATAAAATTGAAAGGCACAAGATAATTTTGTCTCAATGTTATTTAAGAGTTCAAACTAGTACAGCATTTTATTTCCATGCCCAACAATATTTTCACCATAAAAATCGATATTTTTGTCTACTTTAGTCTTCTATATATACAGACTGTCCCATTGTTGTTTGTACCTACCTATAACCTAATCATTCTAGTTGACAACATGATACCTTTCAATAAAACTGACACTTTTAATAATACAAATATTCCTTTTTTCGAGGATCACCCTGTACCTAAGATGTGTAATTCAATGTCTGTGGGGGCTTATAGCCCGGGAAGTAGTTGTATCTTCATTGTTGAAAGGTCACATATCAAACAATTTATAATTTAAAAATAAATAAATAATTCAGTGTGTACCAAAATTGTTCTCAAAGGTTTGTTTTTTTTTGTACATTTTTAAATATTTTCAACTAAAAAATGGTCATTTTTTTTCTTTAAATATACTGAAAATATTGTTAAACTGGACAAAAGGATTGAAGCGTCGAAAAATTGAAAAAGGAATTAAAAATTTATTACCAACTCAACTTTTACCTTGAATAACTATGAAATAAGTAAAAATATCAAAAAATTATAAGAGTACTTTCTTGTAGAGCGTCAAATTTCCTACAAAAATATATCTCAATCATTTAGCAGTATTGATCCTTTCGAGAGTTATAAAATTAAAAAGCACAAGACAATTTTGTCTAAATGTTATTTGAGCGTTTAAACTATTACAGCATTTTATTTTCATGTCCAACAATATTTTCACTATAAAAATCGATATTTTTGTCTACTTTAATCTTCTATATATACAGATTGTCCCATTATTGTTTGTACTTACATATAACCCAATCGTTCAATTCTAAAACATGGCACTTTCCAATAATACTGACAATAGGACTGGTTTCTTCTAAACTGGACAAAAATACTTCTTGTTTGTAAAATAACCTAGTCGGATTATGCGGTATATCCATCGGTAATATAAACCAAGGGCCTCGAAAGTAAGATTTACCGCTACAAAAAAAAATGTCAGCACTTAAAGTTATTTTAAAAATTCTCATATACTCACTCTTGCGTTTCCCAAATACTATCTATCTGCGCTACGATTTGTTTACCCCCATCGGCTACTACATAAACGTAATCACCCGTTTTTATAACACCAGAACAAACCGTATTGAACTGCTCGTAGTATGTATTACCATCGTCTATGTCCATATTATTGTAGGCCACTACATTCTGAAAACAAATTTTCTGTAAATACTTGTCAAATTCCCCAAATTTCAAACTTACTGATTTTTCTTTTTCGACAAATCTTTCCAAATCTTCCAATTCCTGAAGTTCGTCTTTGTGTTTTTCGATGCGTTCACGGAACACAGACATAACTCTTTTCGGTTGAATTGGAACGTCTCTCGGTACTAGTTTCATTGCTGGATTATCCGGATATACTTTAATCTTTTTAAATAATCTAGTCCTAGTACGGTATCGAGATTCACATACGTATACATCTTTGTCATCGTAGCCTGGAATTTAATAGAGAAATTCTACATCAAGTAGAGATAATAGCTGGTGGTGGAAGTTATAGAAGCTTAAGGAGTTGATGGAAGTTAAAGATGTGGTAAATGGAAGGGATTCACTGTTCTATGATATAAAAGCTTCAATTTTTTTTTCAATTCTAGTACAATATTGGGATTCCCATACAATTTAAGTAGTTTTCGGGAAATATTGGGATGAAAATGAAGAATAAAAAAAATATTGGGCACTATAAAACATTTTTTTTAACAATAAGTAGATCTACTGAAAAATTTACAAGCTAGGAGCTTGAAATAACTGTTAAGGAAGATCTAGCTAGAGGCACAGAACAAACAAATTTATAGGAAAGAAATATTTGACACTATAAAACTTTTATTTTCAAGAGATATTCTACGTTGAGTAGAGATAATAGGTGGTGGTGGAAGTTATAGAAGCTTAAGGAGTTGATGGAAGTTATTGATGTGGTAAATGGAAGGAATTCACTGTTCTATGATAGAAAAGCTTCAATTTTTTTCAATTCTTGTACAATGTTGAGATTCACATACAATTTAAGTCGTTTTCGGGAATTTATATTGGGATGAAAATAAAGAATAAAAAGAATATTGGGCACTATAAAACATTTTTCCAAGTATAAGTAGCTTAACTAAAAATTTTCATGCTAAGAGCTTGAAATAACTGTTGAGGAAGATCTACTTAGAAACACAGAACAAGAAAAATGATAGGAAAGAAATATTTGACACTATAAAACTTTTATTTTCAAGATATATTCTACATTTTGTAGAGATAATAGGTGGTGGTGGAAGTTATAGATGCTTAAGGAGTTGATGGAAGTTAAAGATGTGGTAAATGAAAGGGATTCACTGTTCTATGATAGAAAATATGTCAAAAATTTCAATTTTTTTTTTTAATTTTAGTACAATATTGAGAATCACATACAATTTAACTAGTTTTCGGGAAATATTGGGATGAAAATGAAGAATAAAAAGAATATTGGGCACTATAAACACTTTTTTAACGATAAGTAGCTTAACTGAAAGATTTACAAGCTAGGAGCTTGAAATAACTATTGAGGAAGATCTAGCTAGAGGCTCAGAACAAGACAAATGTGTTGCAACCTAAATTCATGTAAAATAATGAAAATTTCATATTTACCAGTAATGCCGCCAGATTCGGAGAATTTTCGCTAGTTCTGGGGAAATTTTCATCAAATTAATGAAAATAGGGAATTTAAGGCAATATTTAGGAATCTCCATAAGAATTATAATTTATTTTAAAGTCGCCAAATTGATTTCTTCTCTCCACTTCGATTTGAAAAAATATTGACCCTACCGCCACCTACTTCTATTAGTTTGAGCTTTTGAAGTTTTTTCTAGTTCAGTTCTTAACCTTGTTGTAAATACCTTAAATCCAACTACTCATGCGCACCTCTACCTCTAAATACAAAATAAACTTATTTCCTTCCAAAACTCATGTTTTAATGTAAACTTTAATAAGTCTTTTTTCTATGATTTCTAGGGAATTCTAGGGATTTTTCATTTTTGAATTTTTAGGGAGTTAAGCCACAATTGGGGATTTTCTAATCCATCCATCTGGCAACACTGATCTTTACTATCTTATGAAAAGAAATCTTTGGTTGTAATCTTTGATTTTTATGAAAAAAATAAGAAAAAGTGAGAAAATGTTGGTGTGGAAGATAACAAATTAGCAAATATGATAGGAAAGAAATATTTGACACTATAAAACTTTTATTTACAAGAATAAGTATCTTGCCTGGAAAATGTATGATTCAGAATCCTAGGTCACAACAACTAGGAGATTACTGGATAGAAGAGGGATATTTACTAAGTTGAAGCCTTCAGATATCCTAAAATTCCTCCGGGAAGTAGGACTAAAGAAGCTACTAGTCTCTGAGACTTTTCTCATGAGCTAATAGTAGAAGATCCAAACCTAGGTCGACCTTGACCGAGCTGATAATAGAATGAAACATATTTTATCATAAACTTAGTATATTAGAAAATATATCAAAGATGGGGTGGCTGAAAAAATGCTGGACAGACTATTTTTAATTATTTTTCGAAAAATTATTTTTAATAAAATATTGCAACATCAAAATAATTAAAAAATGTTGCTAGGTATGTGTACTGTGTAACTGACTACTGACGGAACTCTCAAGAACGTTGATAAATTGTAACAATTTTGTGATACATGGTGGAGGGTTGTTACCTCAAAGCAACATGCTTGGGGAAGGTTATGGCAAAACTCTTAAAATCTATCAATGTTCGAGGTATATTCGGTAAGATAATTTTTTATTATTTTTATAGAAAATATTTATTAAAATTTAGTTTTAATTAATAAAATGTTCAGTCTATTTATTTTTTAATTCTAATTTTCTGCTGTCCACTTTTTTCTCTAACTTTTTTTCTTCGTCGCAGATGTCCACGCGCGTTAAAATTTAAATTTTTAAAATTCGCAAACCCCAAATGGGACCGATTTTTTTGCAGACAACCCCATATCAACGTGTTCGCAATAAAACAGCGCTTTTGATGACAAAATGTTTTCCATTATCTTGATGATGTAATATTTAAAATAAACATTTTTCAAAAAATAATTAAAAATAGTTTGTCCAGGATTTTTTGAGCCAACCCATCTTTAATATATTTTCTAATATACTAAGTTCATTATAAAATATGTTTCATTCTATTATCAGCTTGGTGAAGGTCGACCTAGGTTCGGATCTTAGACAGATATAAGGGGGCACAATAGATCTTTTAGGTTTCAGTGTGTTGATTACATTATCTGAGGAGTGAGCAATATAGATTGGACTGTATGTTTTCTGGATTGCTGGTACATAAACTCACCAATTTGCTATGTACACATATATTACACAAACTTTACACTAACTATTTACAATGCAAAGATGGGATTAACCCAGAGCTTTGAAGATGCCCAAAAGGCAGAGCTTTAATATTTTACATTAAATAGGGATGAACCCATAAAAGCTGACATTTGTTCATGAAAGGAACAGAACTGACACACACACACACACACACACCGCGTGCTTGTTAGCTGTCAAATCATTTCAATCAACATACATTTGAGCGACGAATCGTCAACCTAAATTATAAAAATAATTAAGTGTTGGAAGTTGTTTCCAACACAGTGAATGTCACCCAAATATACAGATCGCAAAAAGTCTTTTCGAGCCATACGATTTACACAAGTGCGACAATGAAAATACGAGAAAAACTACTTGAATGAGAGAAAAGAATAATTGTTAGCAGTCAGCGTTGGGCGTGTTTTCAGTTCCAGCTACCAATCTGATATGAAAGCAGCGTTGCCAGTTTGAAATGTTTGGTACTTTCTAAGGAATAATTATCTTATTTTGCATTTAACTTTTAATACGGGATAACGTCGTATTTATTGGGAGAAATTCGAGATTGGTAATATTATTGACTTATGAAAAATAAGTAAGATCAACACAGATAAGAATAAAATAATATAGTTCAAGAAAATAAATGGACAAATTACAATCTGCAATAAATAAAATGATCCAAATAAAGAATAATAAATATAACTCACCCTCCGGCCTCATAGTAAAGTAATACTTGACGTTCACCACACAACACCTGCCAATAATTTCCTCGACCGGCACAGCCACATACGAATCAGATTTAAAAACTTCGGATTCTAAAAATTTCCTCGTCGTCACGTGATATGTTTCGGCAGGTCGAAAATAATAGTTTCCGTATATCATTTGTTGTCCGTTATTCTCCCACAATCTCTCTATGCAGAGTATGTGAGTGTCGCAACCTTTTTCTTTGGCTTCTACATAGACGAATTCACCCACTTGAAAAGTCCGTTTCGTACACTTTTTGTCCGATACACAGCCGTTGGTTTCGTCACTATCTTTAGCTTTTTTATTGTTATCACTTTTACTACCCACGTCACTGTCTTTTTCCATTTCACTAACCGATCCCTCCGGAGTGTCGTTATCTACACCTTTAATCTTATTATCACTAACGACGTCTTCTCTTTGAACGTTTGCTTCGTTATTGTTAATCGATTCTTTTTCTTCGTTATCGTTTTCACTACTAACAGTTTCTTCTTCTTCTCCGTTTGCTTCTTTGACGTTATTAATCTTCCCAGTGGTTTCTTCTTGTTTAATATTATCGAAATCTTCATTGATTTCTTTTAAAATGGAATCTTCGGAACTTCTCGTTTCAGTTTCGTCTTCGATGGATTCTTTGAGGGCTTTTTCGGCTCTAATATCGTCTATTGAAGCTCGAGCGTCTGTTTCGGTGTAAAGGAGGGCGGGCGATGCTAGCAGTTCTCCGTTTCTAACTAATTCGTCTCGTTGTTTGATAAAGTAGATCTGTAGTTCTATGGAATCTTCGAAGACTTGGGAATCGGTTCTGGAAAGGTTTCTAGCTCGTTCCATGCAAGCGAAAAAATCCTCTTGGAACATATCCAAGCGTTTGTAAAGACATTTGTCCATTCTTCGTTTGATGACGTCTAAAGATAGAGCTCGCACTCTGAAATAAATAGTTGTTTTAATAAAATAGCTATTTGTGTATTAAGAGCGGAAAGCGGCAACGCACTTTCTGCTCGAATTGCACACAAGATTTTTTCTACGATCACCTTATTTTTAAACAAATAATTAAAAAAAAAAACATGAAAAGTACACTTTATTAGAATGTGATGTTGAAAACTTAGTGTATTTACTGATATAATATCATTTTTTACTTGCAAAGTGCTTCGAAGCATCGAATATTGTGACCACAAGGTTGAAGATTTTAGAGTTTTGGATTTTTCGCCAAAATAAGTCAGCAATACATTCTCCGAATATTTTTTAATTTTCTTTGAACGGAACCAATCCATGAAAATATTGTATTGTTTTTCGTATTTACCTCTGGGTTTAGTTGGCAGAAGATTAAGAGTAATATTTTTAGAAAAATCTGCTATATCTGGAGGTGTGCTTGAAAATTCACTGTCGCTATCCATTTTTCAAATAGCTATTTATAAACAGACAACTTTTTTATAAACTAAAAATGAAATAATGACGTTTCATTAATTCCATAGTCTACTATTTTCACAAAATAGTAGGTAGGTACTTAAATATGCAATCACTGTTGCATCTAGGTGTATAATGCATTGCCTACCTTCTGACTGTTATATTTCTACTACGTAAACTTGTCCGTATAAATCAATACTATGAAAATAGGAACCTGCAAAAACGATCAAGAAAATTGTCAATCTTAACAACGTTATATTTGTAATAAGTTGTAAATATTAATTTTTATCTTGAACTAAGAAATAAATTAAATTATTTTATAATTTCAATAAGATTAAACATATAAAATATACACCTCCATCTATTTGTTGGTAGCGTAACCTGCAGCGTTGTAAATCCAGTAACTTGTATAAATTGTAGATGTCAGTCAAATTATATAGGAATATTTATTAATTTCGTTCGAAATATCTTCAAATATTAATATTTCAACTAAAATATTCGGACTGCTCTACATTTTGTTTTAATATATCTATTATTTACTACCTTTCTTTAGTTTATTGTGAATGAAAACAGGCGAGCGGAAAGGTACGCTTTAGAGCAGGGGTTCCCAAACTTTTTTGTACCACGCCCCCTCTGGTTATTTGGAGACCCCCCACGCCCCCCTACACATATCAGCTTTCAGGGACGGTTTTGAGAATATTGAACACTTGTGTGTTTTGTAGTTTTAAAAACTGTAGCCTTCTTTGATAAAGTTTACAACTTTGCAACGGGGAAATTTACGCCTTTTGTAATGGGGGAATTTACGTTCTTTGAAATGGGCGGTTTGAGTTCGGCAACACTGTTCTCTAATTTGCAAATTAATTGTTTTTTAAACAAAGGATTTTTGATCTGTTTTATTTTAAACAATGGCTTTAATTTTTTACTAACATTTGACCATTATGTCAAGTGAATATTCTTTATGTGGAAGCGTGGAAATTGGTAAAAAAAACGTGGAAATTGAAACATTACAAAAACAATTTTGAAAACTTAGAAAGACTTTATTTCAAAAATCTGGAAATTTTTTTATTTATTTCCTTTGGGTGTCACGTCCCCCCTGGACTTTCTCCACGCCCCCCCAGTTTGGGAACCACTGCTCTAGAGCGTAAATAATGTCAATTATGACAGATCGCGGAAAACATCAACTTTGCGGTTAGATTTGAGTGTGCAAAAGTCTACTTTGGGTAGTGATCGTAGGAAAAATAATTTGTAAGGGTCTGCAACTGTCAAATTTTTTACAAAATAATCAATAACTCAAAAAATATGCATTTTTCGAAAAAAGTTTTCAGACAAAAGTATACTAAAATTTTACGTAGATTTCAAAAATGTATTAATATATAGGGTGTTCCATTTAAAATAACAAAGTTACAGTCGACTTCCGGTAGAAACGGAAGTCTGCCATTTTTGAAAATATTTTAGTTAAAAAGATCGCATCCGAAAACCGAAACGTAAAAATTTTCATGATTTTACTATAAGTATTTTGCCATATACAGATAGTTTCAACTCGTCGTGGGACATCCTG
>CAJUYH010002829.1:0-36899 GCA_910591685.1 Galerucella tenella
AGTCACGTGTTTGGGAATTATCTGGATCTGCACACAATTCCTTAAGCAACTGACTAGAGACAACAATGTAACTTTGTTATGGGCATGAAGAAACTGTACTGAGATGAGATTGCTGATTGTCCTGCAAAAGATGTTGTGCACTCCTTCCGTTGGATCCGAAGCATTTTGTAGTACCCTAAACAACTGCATCGTGGAAGAAATCAGAAAGTGGGAAATGGAACTTAGTGCAGCCAAATGGAGAAATATTCCGGACAAAAAGATGATTACAATTTCCTGCTCACTACCAACTAACTAATCTTCTAAGGCGAGAATGTTACTGATGATTATACAACTTGAAGGTGGAGAGTTCAATTTGTGTATTATGTGCATTGTTTAAGTTGTGAGTGATATTTAGTAGGGGCAAAACTCAAATTATGCCTCTCATACCAGTTTTCAGTGAAAAATTGTCATTTTAGTGAAGCGTGTTGTCAGTGGATGTCAAATATGATAGTTACATACTATAACCACATAATACACCAGCTAAACAAGAAACGAAAGCCGGCGTAAATCCTTTAAAGTTTTGGGGGCAAAATTTCGTGACCTTCAAACTGACGTTGACAGATAAAGGATCAAGTTACACTGAGAAAATTGTTCAAGAAATGTAAATTAGATGTTAACTACACGCAAAAAAGTGAAACCGAAGAATCTCC
Organism: Galerucella tenella; assembly: GCA_910591685.1. Classification (NCBI taxonomy): domain Eukaryota; kingdom Metazoa; phylum Arthropoda; class Insecta; order Coleoptera; family Chrysomelidae; genus Galerucella; species Galerucella tenella. Next base: position 690 of record CAJUYH010002829.1, read on the forward strand.
AATAATAATAATTGTTCATTTTTATGACTTGTTTCGACAAAGTTTCAATTGTTCATTTCAATTTATGAATTGTTTAAGTAAATTCAACAGCTTAACAAATATTGTGAAAAATATATAAATATAAGTTTTAGCTTCTGTTTTTGGAGTAGGTACCAACCATTATTAAAAATAATTAAAAATAATAAGCTATTGTTTAACCAAATGATTCTTATTTTCCATATTGTTATCGAAATTATATGTGTAAGTATGTTTTTATGTAGCACTATATGTAGGATAGGCTGAGTCTAAAAACCAATACAATAATAATAGATTATATATTTATAATATCATTTTACAATAGAAAGAATTTCAGTAGATGATGATAAAAAATTACAATAAGTTTGGTGCTTGAATATAAAATTATTATTATTTATATATGTAAAAGTTACACTTCACCAGATTCTGAATTAAATTTTACACCCAGAGAAAATGTACTGATCTGTGACAAAGAAGTTATAAAAAAGAAGCGACAGTAAACTTTTCTCCATAGATATCGAAGTTTTGTTGTGTTTTTCAATTATCCATCCATCACTTGAATGACAGCCACGAATTGCACAAGTTTTTGGCGCCATAACTAATAAATGTAATTTTGTAAACAAATTTTATCGTTCAAAACACAAAAAAATATGTAAATAATCAAAAAGCTTACAACAAAGAAAATTCTTTGGTAAATAATAAAATCACATGTCATTGACAGATAACGGGCTTAAAATGGCGACTGTCAGACATGCGCACTAAGAAAATGAATTGTAAAATAGCACAAGATTCGCTTCTTGTTGGGATAGTGTATTCTGCCTTACAAAAATTTCTAAAAAAAACTAAATAAAGAGCAGAACGTTCATTTAGAAGCAACAACTACTTCTCTGGCTATAGGTATGCTACGACTGACATTGACTTGCACTCCTGAGTTAAACGGGGTGGGGACATCTGTCGTGACATAATAATATGACCAGAGAAGTAGTTGTTGCTTTGTAGTGAACGGTCTGCTCCTTGGAAATCATTTTTCAAAAATATTGTGAAGCTTTGTAATAGTATTTAACTATTATTTTTGACAACTACGCATATTATACAAGTCCCAGGCGTACAAATAAACTTTCAAAAAGGTTTAAGCTTATTTTCAATCCTATTGCACTTATGTGAAAGTCTTATGAAAACAAATATTGTGACGTTTTATAAAAGGAGCGTGAAGAACTATGTTCCAAAAGCTAAAAATTTCCTATTATGATCAAGTATTTATTTTACTAAAATTTATTTTGCTAGATATCGCTGAAGCCATTTTTTGTAATAAAGTGTAAGCGGCGAAACAATAATAAGAACACGCAAAAATAGAGAAAGCTGTAAAATAAAAATTGTGAAAATTAAAAGGGAGCAGCTGCCTAAAGATATATTGCGAAATGCAACCAGTTTTTTCACTTCCATTATACTGAAGTTTAGAGCCAATTACTTAGAGCTACCAGCGGAATCATTAATAAGCATCTTGTAAATTATCTCGATTAGTTATCAGAGGCGGATGTTCTCATCAAAATTTCTACAAATAAATTACAATTTTTCACACAAAAAGGAATTAACTTAAAATTGTAGGAAGTATTATTTACTAGAGTGATAATTTGTCAACTTTTTCTGACGTCGCAAGATGTTTATTATATGAATAATGATATTATTATCTATAGACTACGTACTTTCATAAGGTATTGAAAGTTTGCAAGAGAATAGCGTTTTGAGAAATTCTAGCTTGAAGGGAAGCTTACTAGGAAAGGAAAACCAGAAGCCTTCCAATATATGGAGGACCTGAGGCTTGGCATTCGAAGACAAGGAGCTCTAGCATTGAAGGAGGGTACACAGAATAGATCTGCAAAGGTCTTAAAAGCACAAAAGCTTCATATTCATTCATTTACTTTATTCATTTATACTAATCACCCAGTTACTGGGTATTAAAAGTTTAAAGATAAAATAAACAATTTTCATAAAACCAAAATGTGTGTGTGTGTGAAGTTGTGATATTGACTGCGGATCCTTACGGTTCCATTAGCCTAACCAAAATGGCTTTTTGACATTTCGTAATATTCTATTTATAAATACCATTTTATTCACTCTACAAGCTGTTTTTTTCTTAAATTGAAATAGTCTACTTACACGTATCTTGCTACAGAGATAATTTCTATGCTCGAAATCTTACCTAGAACAAAATTAAAAGAGAATTAGTAGATTCATCAATAGCAATAAATTTATGTGGGCATTTTGAAACGAGTAATTCGAAAACACCACGCAAAACTTCACAACTATCCACGTTATTTAATACCACATTAATTCGGATTAATTGGAATTTGGTCTTGTATTTGATGAAAATCAATAAAAAATTTTGTAATGACTTGACATAACCTCAAATCTTTACCTAATTCTTCAGATAAATGCAAATGTAAGTCATACACACATTGTCAGGGGTACAGAAAAAGGAAATATAGTATATTTTATACAGAGAAAATATTGATCCTGAAGGGTGAGGTAAACGTCTCTTACGCAGTTTCATTAACCTGGTTGAAAGTTCCATGTCTACCTTGTTCAATAATCTCTTTGTGCTTCGCAACAGTCTACACCTAGTGATTGGATTACTGATAAATTTAAGGAGAGTCTAGGTCATTGATTTCCAAAGTGGTCCAGACGGACCCTCAGGGATCCACGGGAGATTCGACGGGGGCTACGTTGGCGTGACATTATTCTACAATCACAAGGGGACAGTCTCAATTCAATAAAAAACAAAGAATGTTATTCCAGCTTTTCTTAAGATATTGAAATTTAGGAACCATAATATCAGTCAGCGCTAATTTTCCCAGTTTTTAACTTGACATAGGTATAGTTAAAATAATACCCTTCTTGGTGTGCGTCATCGATTGTGACGTATATCCGGGTTTTCGGCATGTCGTTTATTTTATTTGAATATTTTGACATAAAGTTAACCTTAAATTTGATAAATAAAATCATCAGGATCGTATTCAGAGAAATTAGAAAAGGCTATGCAATTAATAATCACCATCAATTTCTTTTTCTAACTGAAAATACTTGAGAACTTTCAAAATACTGATGTTTTTCCGTGTATTCATGCATATTTTTGTATTATTTAAATAAATTAATCAATAATATTAATATTCACTTTTCATCAATAATAATTGACCGTAAACAACAAAGTACAGACCTGTCGAGAACTGTCAGTGTGACAGTAGAAAAAGTAACGCCTTCATAGTATTTTAAATTCTCGATTGATAGGTTGAGCTTGCGCGTAATCTAAACATCAACCAATCACATTTTTGTGAGTCAAAGATTTGTAATACATTTAAACGCTTCATGATTGAAATATTTTGATTAGGATTAATCACAGACCTGCCTTTTTTTCCATTTCTTCCTACGTAATGTGTTAGAAAGACATTAACAATCGATGACGCACACCAAGAAGGGTATTATTTCAACTTTAGTATGCTTTGGTGAGGATATTCATACGTACGTTCAAAATTGAATTGCCCGCCTTGAAAATAAAATCAAATTTGAAGATAGTCTGTTAATGGATGGATCATAAATCCATTTGATGGAAGGAAGTGGAGAACGTGACATCACAATTGGAACTACTGGAGCGTATCACTAATGAGGGGCTGGAGGTTAAATTTAAAAGGAGTCTTAAACATTTTGGTTACAAGCAGAAATACCCGAAAAATGTACTAAATAGTTGGGAATTGCGAGAAAGCTTCTGACAGCGTTTCCCTCGTCATATCTCATAAAAAAAAGCTTATGTGTCGTTACAAATCTTTTAACAAAAAGAATAATCACAGAATATCACAGAACGATGGGATTTGTGGTTAACATAACTGAAGCCAAATATTGAAAATTTGCTGTCAATCCATTATCTACATCCCTATCAAAAGTATGAGTCTTTTTTGTGATAATCATTGAAGAAGCAATTAAATGGCGTAAGACGATTTTCTATCCACATTTTCAAAGTTAAACAGTTGTTTATTTCATGCTAGTTGTCTTAAGGTTTGTTTGCAGAGCCTTTATTCGTGAAAGCAAGTTTGTAAGGATTTTGGTGCCGCTTGATTATGTAATGAGCATGAAAATTTGTGTTTGCCGAAGACAGAGTTCATTCAAGCATTTTTGCTTTGTGGAGATTCATAGTTCGAGAGGTTGTTGCTCCCGAATCGAGAGACGGATGTATAATCATGAATACGTATTTGACTTGAAACACGATTGTTTGTGAATGCAAATTGACATCTGTAAGTTACTTGAAATAAACAGCAATAAGCTACCAAAAGCGACTAAAAGTGAATGCGTAACATATTCAAATTTCTAAGAATATATTATGAAGTTAAAACGAACTTGTCTTGGAATATATCAAAAAAGGAGAAAACAACTCTGAGCTCATTGGGAAAACGTGTCGTTTCACCTTGAGAGCAGAAGCAATTTGCTACTTTTTTTTTCACTTCAAAGTCGAAAAGGTTTTGAGCGGGTTTATAAATAAGTCGATTATCCTTTGAAAAATTCAACTTATCGTTTTCAGTTACTAAAGGCCCCGGCAAATTATACGCTAAAAACATCTCAAAGAAGAAGTTTTCTGTCGAATGGAATCAAAAATATATAGTTCGATGCGAAGAATGATTTTCGATATCATGAAAATCGACATTATTTTGTATTTTCAAGAAAACGTGCATCTATTTTAAAAACAAACTAACGAGATAAATGCTTATCAAATTAATTGTCCAGGGCATTATATATAATTCTTCCGGTGTAATCAGTTAATATACTCAATTTATTTCAATATAAAAAGATTAAGTGTAATACCGAACGCTCACTGATATCTAATTATTAAAGTACGTATTTGAAATATTTGAATAAAATATTATCTTCCACTTTTTCATTTAAATAGTCATTAAGATAGGATGTGCTGCACGAAACAAATACCATGCAATATAAACATTTATCAAAGTATGCGTCACAAACGTGGTGCCACAATAACTTCAGCTATGTAGGTATAGTTTGTTGAAAATATACTGTTGTCTGTTGACTGCAGTAAAACCCCAATTATCCCTTATGTCATGAAACATCCCTAATTTACCAAATTTTAGAACAGATCTGCTTTTGGAATTTTAGTTCTTTACGTCAGGTTAGGTTTGAGCGACCGGGGGTCGCGACGCAAAAGATCTGGCCGTTACGTTACGTTATGTTACGTTGCTTCGTTATGTGCCTCACTTGCGTGCGTGTGCTCTCTCTTTAACGAAGCAGCGATTCATATGCTTCGGCCGAGAGCATTCTACCACTGAACCACCGATGCTACATTAAAACTCTATGCCAAGCTGGTATTCGCAGTGCTGGTGATCTACTTGAATTTGTTCGGATAAATTTTTACTGTTATTTCCATAATTTTTTTTGCGCGATTGATCTTTTTTGTTCATTTACAGCATCGGTTGTCAGCACGGTAGGTTGTGTTTACTGGTTTCTAAGTTTAAGACGTCGGTAAGTGATTTACTTACCGTTCAGACGTCGAAAAGTAATAAATAGCATAGAAACAATTTCACCAAAATGCAAAATATATTTTAAACTGATCAAGAAGTATAAATGTCACTTTTGACATTTCGTTCATTTCGAAGAAATTTAAATTGTTTCATTCGGAATTTATTTCAATACGATCGCGCAAAAAATGGTGTAAGCATCTCGAACGTTAAGGGTAATTACAACGTTTGCATGTAGATTCCTCTCGTAAAATTGGACAAAATGATGAGGATTATTGGGTCTAGCACATTTACTTTTCGAAATACAGGATGTTGAAATTTTGAAAACTTGAATGTTTTAATTCGATAACTTTAAAATGGATGGATAAATTGATTCGACATTTGGAGGCTTGTTTTTAAATGTAAAAGGGCATATTTTGATAGAAATAGTAGTTTGTGCAACTAGTGTGGATATTATGGCCATATCGCACCAGGACGAATCGTTCAAGTGCGATATGGACAATCCACACGAGTCGAACAGCATATTTTTTCTACGACCCACTTAAAAAAATCTAGAAAATAAAAATTTCTATAAACTGTAATATAACTTTAAATTAAAAATTTAACAATTCAATTTTGTGTTTGCACTAATTTTTTTGTGGTAAACGTACAGTTATTGAATGTCCAATTTGTATAATGCTACGGTTTCCCTTTTTAAATATACGATGCTGTTATAAGTAGATGTTGCCAGTCGGACTCCCTCATGAAGGGTACCGTACCATTATCTATAATAATGAATATTCTGCTAGATATTTCAAACGTCTACCTGTTGTTATTAATATCAAGCAGAATAATTATTTAAAAATAAAATTAACAATTAAAAAAAACTCCTTCACGGGGTATCGAACCCGGGTCTACGGGTCTGGTTTGCTTACTACTCGACCACCGAGGAATATGCAAATTGTTTATCTATAACCTCAAAAATTTTGGCTTAAAAGGAACTAAAGTTCCTACCGTGTGTCCCGCGACACGTTCTACCTTTTATTTTTTTTTAATTCCATAAATTGTATACCTGCTAAAAGTATATAACTTTTGAGGTAAAATAAACAGTCTTTTTAATTAAACCACAATATTTTTAAATTCTTTACTTCAACGTTTCGGTAGCGTTCCAGCTACCGTTGTCAAGAAAAAATAAGTAGTGGTTTAATTTCCCAAAAAATTAAAAAAAGAATGAATAATATACCACAAGGAACATACAGAAGATAAAATAAACAGCTTTAGACTCTTGGTAATTTTTTGAAAAATGCTTAGTTTTCGAGTTATCGGCAATTCAATGTCAAAAATCGACCGAAAAACGTGATTTTCGAAAAAAAATTTCTCGTCTTCTACCACAGCTTCTTCAGATTTTCAAAATGAAAATTACTCGTGAAAACATGTATTATTGGGTACCATATTTATTTTTTTGCTACAGTTATTTAGCTTGTCGAATTCGTCATACAAAAGCCGCGAAATTTACGGATTCCTTGGCGGATTTGCCGTGACGAAGTGGTTTTTTCCTTGTGTTTTGTAGTGTTCGTTCAACTCATTTTTTGTGCATTTTTTCAGGGATGCGCCGCTCTCCTATTATAGTGTAAAAGTGTAGGTTTCACTTGAAGCGATCCTGGAAAAATTCAATATCTGGGTGAGCAATTGGTGTTGGCTTGTCCTATTTAGCATCCGATGAATTGAATTATAAATTTTCCTATAATTCGCATTGGGTTAAACCTGACATGGGTAAGATACCTGATAGAATCGATTTATGGTCAAAATCGAGTCCATCTATAACTCAAACACTAATAGTTTTCAGTCCTTTGGAACATAACAATCAGTGTAAAACATGAAAATCCAGCAAAAAATGTTTCTAATAATTAGCAGTTCCGTAACGAGGCTAAGCGCCTGTGGCAGATTTTTTTTGCGCCCCGTCCCGTAACCCAGCGTTTCTCAACCTTTCATTATTTGGGGCCCAATTTTCAATAACAATTTTCATGGCGCTCCCCTGCCTTTCGTTTTTTTGTATTTTGATGTGCTGATGCGCCTTGCCTACACAAGGAATAAGAAATCATTTTTTACAACAGGTCAACTATAATGATAAAAATAAAAGTGTGAGTCACAAAACCTAGAAGAGATCAATTTTCGAAAGCATCTCCTTAGTTTAGATGGTTTAGAGGAAAAACGGTCAGTGACAGGCGGTCTTGATTTATTTAGAATAGAAAGCGAAAAGTGAAATTTGAATAAAACCACGTGCAACATTGAAATTTTGCACTTCCAAATCCAGTAGTGCCCGTGGCGGGTGCCTCTTCACGGTACCTACTGATAATAAGTTTTTCCTTCAGCAGCATAAATTACAGCTCAAACCCGTTTTGGCATACTTGAAATTAAATTATGAGTATCCTTAAGAGAAAACCTTAGAACAGTACGAACATTATGCAGACGAGGAGTGATCTGACTAAAGCATATTCCTCACATACTCAATGGGATTCAGGTCAGCCAACTGCGTTTGCCACGGTGAAAGGATAATATTCTCATTTTCAAACCAAAAATGTAACGCAAATCAGTGCCTATAACAAAGGCAAATGGAAGGACAACAGGTTCTAAGATACGTTGAATATAGTGACCTTGACTCAAAGTGCCATCCGCAAAAGCGGAAACAGTTCGATGATGAAAAATGATACCAGCCCACCCCAGAACTTGTGGACGAACTCCTCGTACATGTTTACATGTCTGAGTCTTCCGTAACGACCTGTTCCTCTCCAGATTCTCTCCCTTCTTGAATCAGGGTAGAGACAAAGTCAGCGAACAGCATTTAATTCTTGTAAGTCCCAATGAATATGCTGTGCCTACCTAAATCTTAGTCCATAGTTTACAAGACAACATGGAAACCCTCAATAAACGACTGCAGTTCAGACCAGCAAGATGTATTCCTCAAGTTTTGCTCATACAGATCAATTTTATGGGTATTTGACATCAATCCTGTTGAGGCGTTGCAGCACGTTGACGACATCACCGAATTGTGTAGCATCATAACGACCTGGTCCTCTCCAGACTCTCTCTCTCTCTCTCTTCTTGAATTAGTCCCAATGAATATGTTGTTGTGTCAACCTAAATCTCAGTCCATAATTTTCATGACTCAACATGGAAACCCTCAATGAACGTCTGCCGTCCAGACCAGCAAGATTTATTCGTCAAATTTTGCTCATATACATTAATTTTGTGGATACCTGGACTCGATCCTGTCGAAGCGTAGCTGCACGTTAACGACATTACCGAATTGTTCATATCGATGCCTCAATCGTACAAATGACAAAATGTGCGGCTCAGCTCGCGAAAGACCACAGCAGTTGCCATTTGAACTAGTGTTGAATGCCCACGATCCATGACCAATCTCAATAAACTTGTATTAAACAAGATTCATATTTTTTTAATGAGCAGAACCGAACAGAACAATATAAGAAGTAATAAATAGCAAAAACAATTCCACCAAAATGCAATAGTTATTTATGCAACAAGTGCAAAAAGTGAGTGTATTTTGCACGCGACGTGAAATTGTCGAGTGCAAAAAACACGTTTTGCACGAGTTGCATACAATATTTTTTCTACATTCATACATAAACAGGAAATTTAGATATTGTCACGAACTCACTCATTCAGAAGCCGGTCCTGTCGCAAACTATGAATGCGACCTTTCTAGAAAGTTTCTCGAAGCGTACCAAGACCAATGGTTTAACTCGAATGTTCCCGAAGTATGAAGTATACGCAAAGGTGGTATATTCAAGAATTTTCTAGAGATTCGAAAAGGAGTATATATACGCGGGTTTTCGAGTGAATAGGAGTTGTTCAGTATACAGTGAACCGGTAAACAGTTTCAGTATACAGTGAGTGAACAGATAGTGAATATAAATAGTGTTGAAGATAAATTAGGACAATAATTATTATACCGAGTGTAAATAAATTAGTAGACATTAAGTAGTGTGTATATAAATTAAGTTTATTATAGAATGTAAGTGTTTCTTCAATAAATCAATAGTAATTAGCCATAGTGAGCGTATAATTTCATCCCACGTTAAAAACTGTTTAAATAAATAAGAAAAACATTACAATATAATTTTTTACATTTTTATCAAAGCACCATTCCTTAAACCGATTATAACATATCTTATCTTGCTTTCTAGATTTATTAGGTAATCATTTTAATGATGCTTCATTTGCTATTGCACTTATTTCTGATGGGGTCCCAATAAATTTCTCTTCATCGCTATTACTCATTTTTTTAGTAATTATTAATATAATATTTTTTTAATAATATTCAATACAGCTTAAAAGATGTTATTTTATAATATTACTCTGATATTCAATAAATATCATTTACCATGTCAGAACTTAGAATGTATTTTAACCGTTCTTCTTTTTTTTGTATCTTTATGGCCTCCACCTTGTCAGTACTTAATCATAGCTGGTTTTCGCTTTGACCATATTAAAATTTTAAGATTTTTGCAATAATTGTATCTCGTTGAGACTAAGTAGTAAGATATACATATATTATCGCTGTATTAGAGCAGGATCAGACACTTGCTCTGGATTTTTATTTTATTCAAATGTTTATGTTTGTCATAAATCATCACAAAACTGACAAGAATGACAGATGAGTGCAACAAAAATTTTGTTGCACTAGTGCAAAAAAGAACCACTTTTTCCATTAAATGTGTTTCACAAAAGTGTTGTTTTTTGCATGAATGTAGAAAAATTATATTTTAAACTGATCGAGAAGTTATAAATGTCACTCTTGACACTTCGTTTATTTCGAAAAAATTTAAATTATTTTATTCGAACTTTATTTCAATACGATCGCGCAATAAATGGTATAAGCAATATAAGCATCTCGAACGTTAAGAGTTTCCTGCTGTCGACCAGTAAACAACCCTTACCGTTCTTGATACTTAATATACTATAAAATTTAATACAGACCATCTTCAAAATTTGGAATCTCACGTGCTATCTAATGATTGATAAAATGTTTCTCAGGCGCACAGTACAAATTGAGCTGTAATTTAATTATTAAAGTTTTAAGCCAAAAGTAAAAGGCATGTACTTATGAAGAAATTGAAGATCAATCGTTCAATTTTGTTCCGTTAAATATATTAAATGTTAAATTATCACTGGGAAACAAAATAATGTTAGTAACTAGATACCTCTCTATTTGCCAGAAGGAATTATTGGAGAGAAGTTATATCTTGTTGGAACAGCAAGACGGCGTATTTTCAATCAGAATTAATTCTGTTTTAGACTGATGGAAGGCACCGAATATCTAACGTCTATCTGTCTCTCTCGCTCTTACAACGTCTCGAAGGTCTCGAAAGTAATTGTATTTAGTTGGGATTTATCGTTGGATGCGTTGATGTAATATCGTTTCTAGGTTTCTATCGATTTTGCTTTTGGCTGCACAACTTTGTATGTATTAGGTTACGTATTAATCACTTCTACCATTGATTTGATTAAAAACTGTAAACACCATCGTATGAATGCTCGTAGATTGAAGAGGAATAAATTGGAGCTGTTAGAAAATGCATGCATTTGTTTAGGGTGTATCACGTCTCACGTACACGTTAAATCATCAACTTTCTGTACTGTTTAACGTAATCGAGAAATTAAGATTCATTAAGTATATTATGATGATGTCATCAGCTCGCGTTCGGGTCGCGCACTTAAAATTTCGTCACCTCATGTCGAGGAATGACAATACATTGATCAGCAGTTGGCACACAATTTGCAAGGGGGAGTTATAAGCATTATTTCACGTCAAAAACATACGAAGCAGGGGCAGGCCGAAAGTGGCGACCGGTGAATGTTGACGCCAATGACATTATATTGGAATATACCTACACTTCACTTCACTTACTAACACACAATTAATGTAGTTGGCAGTTTTTAGATGTCATGTTGTGTCAAAGTTAAATATAGTTTTGTCACTTTGCAATACTTGCTTATAGATAATAATAGTTATTTATGTACCAAGGGTATAAATAGATGTTTATGTCCTGAGGGCGACGTCTTACGAACCCGAGGGTATACACATTTGTTTATGCCCGCGGTACATACAAACTTTTATGTCATACTAGCTCGTTATTGCAATCCAATCTCAATACGAATCAGTATTTAAAAAATCCGGTTTGAATTAATAAAATTGCCATTTTATCATAGTAGACACTATCGTTGCTAGGTGAATATTGACAAACGTAAATGTCATAATATCACAATAATTTTTATATGTGTCAAAGTTAGAAGTCAAAATGGACGAAGATTTTGGAATTCCTGACAAAATTATTGAAAAAGCAAAGAAAGCAACTGAAAATCTGTTGCCAAAAAAGTCTAAAGAAGCTTACGACATGGAATACGAGAAATTATTAAATTGGATGCAAGAAACGATAGGTGCTTTCGATTATTTACTTTTGGCTGCTAGTGACTGAATTCCGTTCGTTTATTACCGGGCGTGACGCCTAGTCTTACCTTCCCCTTGCCCCTCAAGCACATACCGAAAAGTATGATCTTCAAGCCACGGACATTAAATATTTGACGTTTGTCCTGTTTGACGTTTATTTAAGGGTTAAGATTGTGCCGATTACGATTCAAACCTTACCTATATACTAAAAATATCTAAATATGCAAAATTATATTATCAACAACATTATAATTGAAAACTGTTCTTCTAACAACACAGGAAATTCATTGGCATTGACACATGACAAGTGGTTTTGAGGATCCCAAACAATCGTGTTCGTTTTACTCAAAAGTCGCGACGACTGAGGCGTCACGCACAAGTGCTTGAAGCCCAAATATTTAACTTCACCAGTCCTCATTGAACTCTAACAGCACTCGGCAATTTTAAATGCAAAGTGAAGTAGTTTTTATTGACACTGACCATAAAATAATTAACCAACAACAATTAACAGTTACACGGCATTATACCAGTGACGAAAAGAGCTCGGTTGTAGTTTCGATCACATTTTAAAGTTAAAGTTTATTGCGGCAGCATAAATTAGAAGGTGGCGTTTTATTATGGGGAAGTTCATAAATTTTCATTAGAAAAAATAAAAAGTTACAAGTGTATCAAGGGAATATAAATGGAAGTGGCGACCTTACCGCTGTGCGGAAATTCTGGAAAGTTAAACGGTTACGTGAATAAATAATGGTGGTGTTGACCCATCTTTTCTAATTATTTGGCGCACAAGAAAATAAAATGATATTGTACTCGTATAGTTAACTGAATGTACTTGAAAAAGTTTCTTCTTCTTTGTTAAGTCGTTTTGAAAAAAAGTATGACCCTTGTAAGATTATAATTTTAATTTATACTATTCCTACAGTAGGATGGATAGAGCGATGTAAAAAAAGAAAGCCTTTTGTCACTTATAATGACACAAGAGGTTTGTATTTTATCAAAGGTAATACGACGAGTGCTCCAAATTTTATCGATAATTTTTTCTTTTCCACGAAAACTTGTTTATTTGGCAAAAATATGAAAGCAAACCGATTGATGAAATCACGAGTCTGTCAGGACGAGGGATTTTATCTAAATTCGGTTTGTTTGAATGTTTTTGCCTCAAATGAGTGATGAAAATAGAAAATTATGTGATAATATTTGGAGAACGAGTTGTATTTGGGAAGATTATTTTTTTATTTTTCCTCTTATTTTTTGGGAAGCAAACCACAATATTGTTTTTTATTTTTTATTTCGACGTTTCGGTAGCGTTCCAGCTACCGTTGTCAAGATTAACTAGTAATAAAATAATTGACAACTAGACAATCAATTGATTGTCTAGTTGTCATATTTTTTCGTTGTGTCAGATAGGGACCAAAAATTATTTTATTACTAGTTAATCTTGACAACGGTAGCTGGAACGCTACCGAAACGTCGAAATAAAAAATAAAAACATTATTGTGGTTTGATTCCCAAAAAATAAGAGAAAAAGAATGAGTAATGTCACAAGGAACTTACAGAAGATTATTTTTTTCATCAATTGTGGAGTGGAATTTTGTATCAAATGTTCATTTTCTTGGGTGATAGCACTGAATAGGTTTGTGTTCATTTTTCAATAAACTTCGAAACACTTTTAGTTGTCAATAATGACAAATTCAAAGTAAAATTTTTACGTTTCAATGTAAACAATGTACCTATTATCGATGAGGAAGCATAAATATCAGTATAATACCAAATGATTGTCTAGAATAATGTATTGCTATTGGTTAAAACCGAGGATAAAACCACCAAAATGTCAGATTTTGACAAGTGGAAAAAATAATCAAGTTTTTTAATGGAAAACTGATGCCTAGCAATTGGACGAGAAAAACTGCCAACCACCGAGAGTGGGGCGTTTTTAGGGTAAGTTTTTCGAGTCAAATCATTATTTTCAATTTCGAAATAAGTGATATTATACAGTGTTGCTTTTCCTCCGCGCCAAGCTAATTGAAACACCAAAATATGATATATAAGTAAGTTTTTCCCGTTCATTCTCGTCATATAATCTGACCATAAAAAATACTTCACATTTATTAAGAGTTGATTCAGTTATCACTATTCCCTAATCTTTTTTCGGGTTGTCTCTGTAGGATTTTACGTTTAGCTTTACGTGCAGCTCTGTTAGTTCCTCTGTAAGTTCCTTGTGGCATTACTTATTCTTTTTCTCTTATTTTTTGGGAATCAAACCACAATAATGTTTTTTATTTTTTATTTCGACGTTTCGGTAGCGTTCCAGCTACCGTTGTCAAGATTAACTAGTAATAATAGTATATTAAAGTATAAGTGGATATTAAGGTCTTTAAAACACGCGCGATTTTTCGAGCACGACGGCGAAGCCGGAGTGCTCGAAATAGAGCAAGTGTTTTAAAGACCAGTTATCCACGAATACTTTACGCTATTTTTTTTATTGGTGCACTTTGAAATTATAAATACTGGTCTATAACTACCACAACAACAAGAAATGGAAATCATAGATGGAAATAAGAACTAAATAATGTCAAATGGTTGAATTCGTGATGTGTATGATGTATACCTTGCGTTGTCATGGAAATGAGAAAAACATAAACTAATTTGTATTTTGATGGAAGTTCAACCTTATTGAGTTCTATGAATGTCAATAGTATTAATTTCAATACCATTTCCTAAGATTTGAAAAATCTAAATATTAATATTTCAAACAATACCAACGGTACTTTCCATTTTAATTTATAAATTTGACATTGTTAAATATTGTTCGAATAAAAGTTTTAACGTTACAAACTACTCCTGTCAGATCAATAATAAAAAAATTGTCATTTAGACAGGATTTAGACCATAGATTTAGACTTCGTTTCTCGAGTTGTTGATGTTGCCACGGTAACTTTAAAACACGCGCGTTTTTTAAAGTTCGATTTAAACATGCTGAGGCGTGCTTTAAATAGATAAAATGGTCCACCAATAAAAAAAATAATTTTTGGTCCCTATCTGACACAACGGAAAAAATTATTGTGGTTTGATTCCTAAAAAATAAGAGAAAAAAGGTTAAATACAATATTGAATTCTTCATATTAAGTTTGTAGCATTTTAGCGTTGGTGTTCGAAATTGTTTTAGCTTCCACTTGTTTTTGTTGTCTTCTCCGTCAGTGTGTTTGATATTTTTTTTTTCATTTTAATGCACAAGCGGTTAAATAATTTTCAATCGCCCATTATATCCTCGTAATTATTTTGATACATTTCTATAATTTAGCAAACTATAAGTGCCAGTAAACTTTCAATTAATCAATAATAGCTACAGCTTTGGTCAGCCAAAAAAAAAAACGTTTTTTCTCCCTTCAGATCTCACAATCTCCGTAATTCCCTTTTCTAACTGGTCTCCATGATAAAAATAACTCTGGGCTTATATTTGACATACGGATACCTAAACAATCTGCAAACATTTTAAGCTGCTATTAGATATGTGACAAGCTACATTGGTTGAACAGCTGTCTCAAATACTCTCAGACCCTTCGAAATTCTTGGGGTTGGATTCGGTCGGCGAATACGTTGTTTCTAGGGATCGATGTTAGGAGATTGTTTTCTAAGTGACTTTCAAAATGAGGTTCTAACAATCGATTTAACAGAAAGTGCAATGTATCAATATATAACAACTGAGATAATTGATTGATAAGTTTAACTCCATCGGGTACGGTATGTTTAATGTGGGAATATTGTGTTAGTTTAAACTGTTTGACGGTATGGTATCTGATATTGTTCGTAACTAATAGAGATAGGGATTGACGAATGAAACTTCTCATAGGAAGAGGAATACGTGAATACGTATCAACGTATCATGATATAAAATAGATAATATCTAGCTAGGATTTATTTTAGGATATATTCCAATATAACAGTGCGTCCATAAAATAACGCATCCATTTATTATTGGCTGATTATTTCCACTAGATAAGATACGGTATGGGCAAGTTTACCAACGTAGTTCAAGAAGAAGTGCATAATTTATGTACCAAGGCAGTAAAGTGACTCTTAATCGGACGAGTCTGAAATTAAGAGACGAGCGAGAGAAGCGAGCGAGGCGAATAACAGGCGAGTCCGATAATGACACTTTACTGACGTGGTGCATACAAAATTTTATCGCCAACTGTTCAGAATTCAGAATATAAAAAACTGAGGCATATTCCATTGCATTTTATTATCACAAAGTAAACAACAAATATAGAACAAATATACTTATTATTTGTTATATTTTAATTGAAGGTACACCCTGAAGCATTATAAAAGTTAATTCCTGAAGTCAAAGGAGCTCCAACAATCCGTAATAGGGAGAAGCGTGACACTGACAGATGATGATTTTCGAGTAATGTCAAAGTTAAAATACTTTACCTGTCAGATAATATACTATAAGGGGGAGAAATGCGTTATTTTGGCAGAGCTGCTACATTGCACCGAGGACAAAATAGCATCTCTCCCGAATGGTATATACTATTTTTTACATGGTTTCATTAACTTAAAAACACATATTTTGTCATTATGAAGTTAGTAGCACCAGAATTGATAGGGAGTTATTGGAAACACGAATTTACTGCCTTGCAGTAATTGTGATGACCTTAAATAAATAGTGCTCGACCTTAAAACAGACTTAAAATTTGGAGTTATTGAAACCTGAAACTCTATAATGACATTTTATTAAGGTAGGTGTTACAGATGACACAAATCACTTACAAATTGTGACATATAAATATGAAACATGAAATAAAGTCGGGATAGTGCACTGCAGTAATCGCGCACAAATAAGGACAAGCACCAACCTCAATAATGTTTCCCTTATTCAAAACATCGAATGCGCATGCGTAAATGTCACTATAAGGACAGCACTATTACTGCTTGACCTTATAAAAGTTCCAATAACTCTCTATTGTATTCGGATTTGAGCATTTATTTAGTGGTCGTTGAGTTATTGACACATCTACAAAATAAACAAACAGGAAGAATAGTCAAATTAAGCTGCATCAAAAACGTTCTCCATAATGTAAACTCCCTTGGGAGCATTATACTCCCTTGGGAATAATCGAATAGTTACTAGTCCTTGAGAGACCTCGTATAGTGTCACCATTCCTTGGTTGAGCGACAGACAGCACCGTTATCAGACTGTCGTGGTACAAAGACTATGGTAAAGTCTAAGGATTACCGCGTGGCTGATGCGTTGGGTAAGAAAGCAGCAGCACAAAAACTCTTCGAACCTGCCTGCTATGCCAATATGTAACAGTTTGAGCAGTAGAGAGCCTAGTGCGCGAGCAAACTCACCTTTAGTTCAAAAAAGGTGGGGTGAAACTAAATAATGCAAAGACAGTTTCATGCTTCTTCCTCATCAAATTATAACGTTCATCAATACATTCTAGAATATCTTGAAATTCACATTTCAACGTATTATGGTGTACTAATAATATCAACCTGACAATACCTTCAGTATATTCTTTTTGTGTATTGTTCCGATTTGCTGCGCTTTTCATCTCTGATTGATTGATTAGTTGAGCACAACCAGTCAGAGGCTTCGAGACCTTGGCAAATTTATGCTTTTTGTGCTCTTGGTTTGTGAGGAGATCAGTAGCACTTATCAGGTTCAATAGTCTTTTTACTAGGCCCTTCTTGGAGAAATCCTCCATTGGATGCTCTATTCTTAGTCCATATCCCCAATGAGACAATGCTAGAGGCTGTTTCCTCCTCTCTTATGCACAATCGACAGATAAGTTCCTTCCTATATATGCCAATTGTATGCATGTGCCTCTGTTGAAAGTTAATATTTCGTTACTTAGTGACCCCGAGGGATTTTTGACCAGGAGTTTGCTGTGTTCCTGCTTTCTATGATTGATGGATATGTTTGATTGAATTTTGAGCTGCTAAAAGTTATCCATCTCGTCCGCACACATTCAAATCATCTCCCAGAAAACCTGTAGTATTGAGTTAACTGTATAAACCCTCACTTCGTGCAATCTACTCATCATATGGTTTTAAATGAAACTAACTGTTTCTAAATGACTCCACAATATATTTGAAAAAATGTGTAAATTGCAAGTAAATTATTGACAATTGTTTCGATAAATATATCATCGTCAGAAACAATTGTCAATAATTTACTTGCAATTTACACATTTTTTCAAATATATTGTGGAGTAATTTAGAAACAGTTAGTTTCATTTAAAACCTGTAGTATTGTTTTCAGTCTCCTCAATTCTTCCTGTCCATCGCGTTCTGCGAGATGCCAGCAATTTTTTTATTTCACCAAGTAGAAAATATTTGTCTCAATTAGGGACATATCAGTGGAATGTTTGTTTTCTGGTTGCGCAAGTGAAATTTCAGGATAGGGAGTAATTCTTTCTGAATACATTACCTTAACTTCACGCTTTTTGACGAAATTGTTATTCTCGTTGAATATTAAGTATATATAAACTTTTGTAAGGCCAACAAAGAACTCAGATAAAACCATGTAATAAAAAGAACAACAAGAAAACTAGAAACTCTGTGAGTTTCATTTTAAAAACAAAGGCAAACCATGGGAAAGTCTAACGGCAAGATGCAGTGTCCGTGAAATTTCAGCACCCTTCGGAACGAAAATTAACCAACCTCGTTCTGGTTGCTAAAAACAGTCTATCTGTTTTATCAAATACGACAATATTACAGGAAACTGTAATAATACTTAACGAATATGACATTTATTTCTCTCAAATTTGGGAGAGCTTGACCAATATTAATTCAAAATACAAACAAAGCTAATTTATACCACTAAATATTTATTCCTCAAACATATGGAAAAATTGTTCAACCGAGTTGAACCAAAAACCATTTATTCAACTTCACCGAAACTAAATAGCCAGTGTTCTCTGAGCTCTGATAAAGAAAACAACAATATTCCCGTTTCCACATGTTAATTCTGTTTTCCGAGTTCAGCTGAAGCGAACATATAGTGTCATCATCAGAGCTGTGTTAATTTATGAAAGATATTTTGAATAGAGAGTAAAAAGAGTAAAAAATATCCAGATTCCACGAACACGATCTCATATTTATAAAATAGAAATTTCATTTCGCATTGTGTGAAGTTGACAGGGTTGTGCGAATAAGAAATAGTCGAACAGACTATTAGAGTTGGGATGCGAAAAATGTGGATGATTGTTCCGTTTTCATCAAAGTTGACAAATAACTTTTTTCTACTCCTATACTATAAGTTATTAATTAAATGCCAATGTTCAATTTTATAATGATACTCATTATAACACTGGTTTTCATTATAAAACTGAAAAATTGACCAATAGAAATCTAGTTTTTTATATAACCAAGTAGGCAAAACCAATATTTTCTGTATAATGTTTGACATATTCGTGTGTTTTATGACAGTTTTGCGTTAGTTTTTAAAAGAAATGTCGAGCACCATACCGAAAATACTCAATGACCAAGGTAAATACATATTTAGCCTTATTAATTTTGGTTTAGAATAATTTAATACTTATTTTGTATAATAGTGAGAGTGAGAGTTTGTTCGACCATCCTTTGCCGTTACGTCATACATTGTCCAGCTTGCTATTGTCGGTAGTGGATAGTTGATATTCACTTTACTATTAAAAAAAGGCACATAAAATAGTTATAAAGTGCTCTTGTAGTGAAGGAAACTTTTGTCGTCCAGTTGATTTAAAAATCATTGCTGAAAATATGGTACCAACGCGTAAAATTAGTCAAAAAATAGTGCAATCAGTGAATCAAGATAAAAAGGTTGACTTTTATCAGTCAAATAGTGTATAAGGTAGCTGATGTCGTTATACGAATCATTGAGAGTAAACTAACCAAACGAAGCTACAGTGGTGGATTTACAGGAGAAATATGGAAATAAAATTTAATGAAAAATAATGAAGAAACCTTTCAGTTTATGAAGAAATTGGACCAAATGGAACAAGATAGTAAATTTTGAAATTTGATAATTTTTAATTAAAAGGAACAACCCAAAAATAAATTGAACAAAATTTATGTTCAAATTTTATTTTCATTGAAAATTATTGGTTACAAAAAACTTCTCATGCGAAAAATTCTAATTCCCAAACACGTTAGGTGAATATCTATTGAAATCACATCAAGGTGATAAAGGCAGATATTTTACTGGTAACCTCTGATATATGGGTAAGCACTGTTAAGCTGCTAAAAAGGAATGAGGAGAGAGAAAAAAAGACTGATGAATGGGTATCATAGTCTTTACTTTTACAATAGACCCATTAAAGCTTCTCCTGAGGAAAAAAGTAATCCAAATTTGTTGTTCTATGCAATTTTATTAAAAATGTATCCAGCTCTGGGCGCACGTTCATGTGAAACAATGAAATTTCCTAAAAACTATTGAAGAAGGTACCCTTTATAAACATTCCGACATTCTTCTCCATATGGTTTTGAAATTTGAATTACATATTCTGATAACGCAGATATAGTTCATAAATAAAGATGAATATTCCGTTATCATTTGGAAAAAAGGTAGAACGTGTCGCGGGACACACGGTAGGAACTTTAGTTCCTTTTAAGCAAAAATTATGTAATACATTTGACGTTATAGATAAACAATTTGCATATTCTTTGGTGGTTGAGTAGTAAGCATACCAGACTCTCGCGCAGTAGACCCGGGTTCGATTCCCCGTGAGGAAGTTTTTTTTTATTGTTAATTTTATTTTTAAATAATTATTCTGCTTGTTATTAATAACGACAACAGGTAGACGTTTGAAATATTTAGCAGAATATTCATTATTATAGATAATGGTACGGTACCCTTCAAGAGGGAGTCCGACTGGCAACATCTACTTATAACAGCATCGTATATTCAAGAACTTTAAGTTTACCACAAAATTAGTGGAAACATAAAATTGAATTGTAAAATTTTTAATTTGAAGTTAGGTGTATTACAGTTTATAGAAATTTTTATTTTCTAGATTTTTTCTTAAGTGGGTCGTAGAAAAAATATGCTGCTCGACTCGTGTGGATTGTCCATATCGCACTTGAACCATTGAGCACTCCAAACTTCGTCCTCGTGCGATATGGCCATCATATCCACACTAGTTGCACAAACTACAATTTCTTTCAAAATATGCCCTTTTACATTTAAAAACAACCTGCCAAATGACAAATCAATTTATCCATCGATTTTAAAGTTATCGAATTAAAACATTCAAGCTTTCAAAATTTCAACACCCTGTATTTCGAAAAGTAAATGTGCTAGACCCCTTAATCGCGCAAAACAAATTATGGAAATAATAGTAAAAATTTATCCGAACAAATTCAAGTAGATCACCAGCACTGCGAATACCAGCTTTGCATAGAATTACAATATAGCATCGGTGGTTCAGTGGTAGAATGCTCGCATTGCACGCGGGCGGCCCGGGTTCGAATCCGGGTAGGAGCATATTTATTATTATGAATCGCTGCTTCGTAAACGAGAGAGAGGCTAAGGAGGCACAAGCACGCAAGCGAGGCACATAACGAAGCAATGTAACATAACGTAGCGTTAACCTGGCATAAAGAACTAAAGTTCCAATAATAACAAAACATCTTTACAAGACAGTTTTATGAATCGGTCAATACTCAATATCGACTCTGTATGGAATGAATTCAATTCAAGCGTTCTCTAGTCAACTAAACTGATTAAATACATGACACATCCGAATCAAACATCTATGGATTCGGGTCAATAGTCATCCACACAATATATAGGTACTTGAAAATGTCACGTGAGAGTGACAGCCAGTCCATCAACGTTTTATTGTATGAGTGGATCTCATAGTTCAGGCAGATGTGATCGAGTTTTTGTATAAATGGATTATCTACAAAAATAAGCTTTTATTATGGTAGGCTGTAATTTTTAATTGATTTTATTCTCAATTCACGATTGTTTGAAGGCATCTGTCTATTAATTTTCTTACTTCCTTGAAATTGATTAATAATGGCAAATGGCGTTCGAGTATACTTTAAAACGGAAAGTTTGCTTGCAATTGGACCATTTTCCATTCTATTTCAGTGGAAGGAAGACCAAAACGCGAAAAATTTGTCTGAAACGATAGGAAAACAAACATTTCGACGTTATTTCATCCAAAAACTTTCAATTTCACGTAACTACTGTCCGAAACAGTAAATCATTTTCCATTTTCGTGACATCATTCACTATTCTAGATCGCCGACAGATTGAAGTGCCAAGAAGTTTAAACCCGACAGGTTTTATGGATTGTGTATAGAAAAGTGTAATCACAATACATATATTGACAATTTAACATGGAATGTTCATTTTTATACTCGCAAACAATCGTACGGTCACCTCTTCTACCGATTTTATATTGAAATCAATGGAAAACGCCAGGAAAACTTTAGTCTGCCAAATCATTCATTGGATAAAAAATTTGCAGTAACTTTTGTTAGGTAGCTCAATTTCCTTTTGCAGTTAGCTGATCATTATTAATAGTAGTTTGTACTACTAGTGCGCAAAGCGTTACTTTTCTCACGAACGCAAATCTAGCGAGTTGGAAAAGTGATTTGCGTACAAGTTGTACACAATATTTTTTCTACAACCACATTCATTAATGAAAGAAATATAGTAACTTATATAGTTATTTTATATCGTTCCAGTTCATAAATTTGCTATATTGTTTTTGATATTTCTCTTTCGAAACCTCTGGTAACAAATTTTCGGTTGCAGCTCCAGCCTTTTCGATAATATCTGGAGGAGTATTTTCAATGTTCGAATTGGACCACTCAAAAGATAAATTATTTTGATCTTGGTTCATAATTTAAAATGATGTTTAATAGGTTAATGTTTTTATAATCAATACCTAAATAAAAATAAATATTGTAATAAATAATTTACTCACTTTTGGTTTAAATTTAAAAATTGTACATCAATAAGAACCTCACTATTAGGTTGAGTTGTCAAAAATAGTTGACAGGTCATAGGTAGCGTGTACTTTTCGCATCACTTTTCCATCGGTTATGAAAGGCCTGCTTTGCGTATAAAAAATTGTGTAGAAAAGCGTGTTTTGCATCGTGGTTGTAGGAAAAATGTATATGTATATGTATATGTTTTCTTTTGTTATCTCGTTTCGACTTTCGCTACCACGATCGATTCAAAAGCAAGACACTTCAAGTTAATATAATGCGATTGAAATATTGAATTTATATAGATAAAATAGGAAGTGGGGATGATAATTTCATATATTATAGAATTTCAGTTTGTAAGAACCATTTCATTCCGTACGTAATCCGTATGTTCATTACTGATGATAAAGGTTGTGGGAATTAGTGAAATTAGTGAATTCATAAAATTTTAGGGTTAACAATAATTGCTCCATTGGCTGTATGGATCCATCCCTATTCGTACAAACTAGGCAATGTCCTAATTTCTTTAAATAATATAACTGTCAGCCTCAATAACCAAAATTTTTCAAAAAAATCACGTGCTATATATATATTTTAGTAGCCTTTGCCGCCATAAAGGCCAGACCTTCACGGTTTTAGTTACATTGTTTTGACTATTATGAAATCTAATAAACTGTTTTAACGACAGACATCTTGTGGTTGCGGCGACCGTTGTCTACCTATAGGTTTGTATAGGAGCTAACAGTAATTAAAAAAAGAAAGCTGTAACCACAGAACTGATAACGTTACAATTGCCGTAATAATGGGTGCACCAATATTCAAGTTACAGTTTACTTTTGAAATAACAATTAGCTACTATTGGTTCTTACAAAGCCGATAGGTGGACAACGGTCGCTGCAACCACAAGATGACTAACATTAAAACAAGTGATACCAAACCTATATATTTTTTCTCTTTTCACTGACAGCTTTTTTGTTTTATTTTCAGTCATGGTCCATGTACTTCTTCCTTCCGATTTGGTTTTAAGTTCATATCAGTTATTATTTAAGAAATGAAACTCTCATACCTTCCACTGCTTTGAAAATACTCTACTACATAATTTTTATTTTGAACATTTTTCGATAAGCTACCCTGTGTGTTCCTGTTTAATTTGTTCACATCTAATCAACAAGTAAAAATTAAGTTTGTGTTAGACAAATGTGGTGATTGTTTTTACGAATAATTCTACCGATTACGGATCTGTTGCTGTTTACTTTACAATAAGAGATTCATGAACTTTTATTAATAAATCCTTAAGGCCAGATGCCTTGTGAAACATTCTTTACCTGGATAGAAAGGAACAGTACACAGACGTCCAGTGTTAGTTTGTCTGTACTGCTTAGTCAGTGGTTTGTCGTTCACTCAACTACTGAGCAGTGCGCATGTTGAACTGAATCCAAAATATACTCTTCTACTTGAGGTGAAAGCTTTGAAGAAATTTTTTGTGAAAACCCGATAAAAATCTAGGATTGCATATCTCTAATATAATACTTCAACTCTGAGAGAGAGTATTTAGTTTGGCTTGAAGATACTGACAAATTGTAGTACAAAGAAACAATTTAACAGATTAAATATTAATTTAACGATATATCAAAAATTATTTGTCACAGCGAATGGTCATAGTAGTTATTTAAAAAAAATGGTGTTTTACTGATATCTAGCTCATCATATCCATATTCACTGCAAGATTTTTGAAACGAATCGAGACATTTATTTTCAGCATACCAAAAACTTCAACTATGTTGAACTAAGCTGCATGAAATGCCCACAGGAAGGCTGGAGGAAGGGAACAGCGAAGGAGGTATGTTATGTGAAATAGGGGGTCAGATAGAGGTTTACTGTGCTAAAGTGGTAAATATATCTCGTGCCTTGTTTTGTGGATGACCTTTGAGGGAGCGATATAGTTACAAACAGAATGGAGGAATGCTGCTCCGAGAATGCGATCTTTGATGTTTAGGTTACACTTTATGGCGGTTTTCGAGATTTTGGTAATAAGTTGTTGATGTTAAATGATAATTATCTGACATTAGAAGGATTATATACAGCTATTCTGAAAAGTCTCACCTTTAAAACGAATATCTATTCACAGTCTTCTGCAAATAAATTGTCATTTCGTGAAGCGTTTTATCAATAGGTGTTATGGGTATACAATTAAAACGACTAACAGAGGTTATGAGAATCCAAGAGCAAAGGCCGGTCAATAAGAAGCAACAACTAATAGTAATAAAATAAAGGGTTCCCCATTCTTAGCACAATCTTTGATCTCGATTTTTACCCACTTTAAGCGCTCAGATTAATTGAAAATTTTTCTTTGCACACTTATCAAGGACCGATGACAATAAAATATGGTGGTATAGGGTGTTATTTAAATAAAAAAAACATAACTTTGATGTGGTGATGTGGTTTGAAAAAAACTTAATAATCATGGTAATAGCGTGGGCTGCTTGATATCAAATGATATAATTTCCTACTACTCGTAGCTCTATTCCGAAATGCAGAGTTAGTGTATAAATGTAATACAAAGCACCCCACGCTATTACACCACAATGATATTAATTTTCTCATCCTGAAAGCCCTTCTTCAAGTAGATCTACAGTCTAGATAAATAAACAAATTTAATGAAACTGGTATAGTGTAAAGGTCTGGTAGACCGAAAAGTGCAGATAATGGAGATAAAACTTTAAATGGTCTACGAGATGTTCAAGAATATCGTAATCGTGGTATTTGTAGACAGTCTATACAAACTATTCTGCGTAAAGATAACTTTTATCCGTATGAAGATCAAAATAATTTTGATAGACGATTACAATTTTTTGAAACAGTCACAGAGAAAATTGGGAAGCAAATATGAACAGTCGAAACTGATGCTTATATACCTAAAGTTTTATTATAGTTTCCTGTGATATTGTCGTATTTAATGTCAGATTTTTCGAATTTTTGTTTGCAGATGGAGGTGAAGATGTCGCTATTGTCACGACTTTTACACTTCCGTTACTGGAAGACATGTATTGATTGTGATTTTGGTGTCTTCTTCAGTCCAGGATTAAAGTCTAAGAGCTCTCGGACGGAGAGACGCAATACGCCGAAACCGGTCTACAAGTTATATTGTCTTTTCTAATTGCAAACCAAAATGGTTGGTTTTGAGTATCTTGTAGATATACCAACCCCGTTTGACTTTGAAGTGTAATTCAATAGCCATCGTGGCCTTTAGCCCGGGAAGTAGTTACTGCTTGCTTCTTGGTTGAACGGTCACTGTTTTTAAAAAATATTTTTCAAAACTTATAAAGCGTTAGAATAATATGAAACCTTCTGTCAACCTTCATTTGAATCGGTGTTGATTCTTCACAGTTTGTCACCAGTTTTAGACGCAGATTTATATCGACCAGGCATTATCTTTCTAGATCCGTTGATGCCAGCCCCAGGTCCATAGTTTATTTTGGAGCCATCCGTGAATCAGATAATGTCTCCAGGATTATCTGTTTTCTAGGTGGGATAATAATAATATATCTCTCAGTGGATATGCCCTCCGGAGTCATGATATCCGAGCTCATTTCGACCCGAACTCATTTCGACTACCTACATTTTAATACGTTCGCAACGAAGAAATTTTATATATTGCTATTATTTACGAAAAAAATATTGTATATCATACCTAAAATATACATGTATCTTATGGCACACCCCATAAAAATGCTCATTTGGCACTGGTGATTTGAAAAGCTTCAAAGACATAATTTCGAATGATCTTATAATACAAGCTGTTTGTTTTAGCTCTAGTTATTGAATTGACAGTAACCTATATTTTAACAAATTCAATCCAATGTAGTAGTTACATCTTTTTCTTTTTTAAATCGTTTTGGACATGACCACAACGACATTGCATAACCCGAAAACAATGAATTTGTTCTATCTATGTTATAAACTGGGGAAATAAACAGGCAGCAGCCACGAAACCTAAGGGAAATCAGACCGTGATAGGTTGGTGTATATACACTACTATTGTAATTCTCAAAATAATGCAGCCACTGTACTTGGCATTCGTGGCCTCGTTTTTCGTTCTACTTTTCTTATTTCCTCTTATTGTAGAGCGAGAATCTACCATTTATCCCGTTTAAAAGTTTTCTTACAATTCCCATTTGTCATTGATCTATATAAAGTGAGTTTTAAGTATTTAAATAATTCAATTAATTGTCTATGACTGCTACAATAACAGCTTTGAAGTTTCAATAAATTAGTATTGTTGGTTTTATCAATAGTCACAGTTTATCGTAAATCTGGAAAATATGGAATTGAGATTTTAATGGCGTCACGATATGGTGACATGCGTAGAAGTCAACAAGAAGCAACGTGTAATATATTGAATACTTCTTATCCTAACCGAAGTTTCATAACAAGAACAACTGTAAGTAAATTAGTAAAGAAGTTAAGATTTATCCAAATCGGGGCACAGGAAAACTGCATCAACTGAAATCAAATCTTCAGATGTTTGTGTCCTGTTTAAAGATGTTTCACACTTGAGTAACTTGTACCTTTTATAGGAAATGCACTTATTATTTAGGAAGATGAAAAAATTAAAAATAAGTACTATGAAAATTGACCCATTTGGTCTACAAGTTTCGGTTTTATACCGAAGAAGGAAACTGTGAATCTTAACTGGGTGACCGTTCCGGTTGGAGGTTATACAGGGTTGGGCAATCTTCTGACATCGGAGGATTACATCGTTGTGGTAAGAGATACAACTTTAAAGTTTTGTGTGAGCTTAGGGGCCATCCATAAAGTACGTCACACGTTGATGGGAAGGGAGGGTATCACCGAAGTGTGACAAGGGGCATGAGGGGGTCAATAGCTCTGTGACGTTACATGTTAAAATTTAAAATACTAAAACGCAAAGTTGGGATGTGAATTGAAAACTTAAAAAATTTACGAACTTGATCTATATTTATTAATAAGAGCGTTACAAAAATATAGCATTTCAATATATTCTAATATATTATATTTCGTAAAGACTGCAAACTGCTTTTATATTTATTAGTAATATAATGACATTAGCCTACTCACAGTAAACAAAAATATTGCTTCCAACATAATTCCGATTAAGTCTTTCCTTCCTCTAATGGTGAGAGTAAAAGTGAAAGATATTTTAGATGATAGATCCAAAATTACGATTTAAATTTATGCCTTAGACGTTGCATGTAAAAATTTAATACCATTTAATTTGTGTACGTAAAATACTTGTTTTTAACCATTATCATAAAATATTTACGATTTTCCAATAACTTATACCCTAAGTGTACTACATCGTTTGAAAAATTATCCATTGTACTAACAAATTGTAAAAAGACTTATAGGGTGTTTCATTTAAAAATTTTGAGATATTGCTTGATTTGTTTCAACCTGTATTAAAGAAGCCACAAATAAAAAAAGTAATTAATACTCAGTACAGCCAATGATAGGTGAATGACAATTGAATACAAAGACCTGTTGGTTTGTTTTGATTTACTGTTAAGCAGAGTGTTAAAGAGGAGGTCTTTTTTGACAATAATTGGCCATATCTTTTTAAAACACCCAAATACCTAATATATTAGAATGCTATATTTTTATAACGCTCTCGGTGAGATCTTTTCGATTCTTGAACAAAATATAGTACGTTTCATTAAAAAAAATTTGTGCTGCTCCGTGGTTTTGGAACACCCTGTAGATTCGAAAGTATTTTCAAAATGTGCCATCAGTAACTGTATTAGCTCACACAAAACTTTAAAGTTTTATCTCTTACCACAACGATGTAATCCTCCGATGTCAGAAGATTGTCCCACCCTGTATATCAACTATTACTAAGGAACGAAAAAAAACTAGATTTCGGCGCGAAAATGTATTTTTGGCCCCTCATCCAATTCTGAACTATGTTGAAAGTTTTAAGTATCTAACCCATCGGAAAATAAGTTTAAGATCATGTACAAAGTCCCAAACAGACAGAAAAGTTGATTAAAATGTGTTAAAATACACGAATACTGAATAAATATTACTCTGTCAGCTACTGCGAGCTATGGGCACCGACATATTAGCATTGCGCCTTTTACTTATTGGGATATCCATCGAAAAAGCCATAAATTTGGGGAGAGAAATTTTATTTTTTGATATTTTGTTTTCTCTCGTGGAAGATATAAAAAAAATGTCTAGTATCAAACTTGTAGAGCTACAATTGAAAAAAAATTTTTCATTTTCGACAAAAATTACAATATATAGCGCGCCGCAAAGTCCCGGTTTCGATTTAATCGCTCGCACGGTTGTATCCACACGTCAAAACGGAATTTAGGAAATTATTGCAATACAAAATAAATGAATAAACCAGCCAAATTATGAATCAAACACATGAGATTTATTGAACAGATGATTTTTGAGTAGTAAAAAATAATAATTAAAAATAGCGTAGCACAGTAGATGCGAGCTGGGCCCATAACCCAGGTGGAACGAATCCCCGCTCTGCCATGAATAACGGCAAAAAATAATGCCTGAAGCTCCGCTGGAGCTTGTCAGCATTTTGTAATTTTGTTGTGTTCCCAACCTTTATGAAAATAAGAGGTTAGATATTAAGTAGGAGGTTAATTTCTATATTTACTGGCCTAATGGTATAGCAGCTCAATTTCAGTGAACACCGGCTATGTACTTAAGATACCAGGAATCTTTTCAAATACCAGCGTGGTTCAAACAGAACTGGCTGGTATCTCAATTGCCACAAAAGAACTAACCAGAAGAGGAACTTCTGGAAAAAACATAACAATCTGCACTGATAGTAGACAAGCCCTATTAGCCTTGAACAGACAACGTGTTATATCGAGGCTAGTACTAGAGTGCCACCAAGATTTAGCTGACGCCTCGGCAGATAACAATATTATCCTGAGGTGGGTTAAAGGGCACGACAGGAGTAAAGGAAATCGCATTGCTGATTCTTTAGCCAGGGAAGCCGCTGGACTGAAAATTCTAGGACCCAGTGACACCTACGGCCTAACGACTTCGACAATTGCGGAACTAGCCAAACGTTACACCCATGCTCAATCCCTTAAGAGATGGGATGGAATCAAAGGATGCAGTCTTGCCAGGATCACCCTGGGCGACCCTGGAAAGCTGGCGCCGAAGAAATATTTGGCGATGACCAGGAAAAACCTACGTTTAACAGTAGGATTTCTGACTGGTCACTGTCAACTAAGGAAACACCTCCATACTATGGGGTTAGTGGACACACCTCTATGCAGGATGTGTGAACAGGAAGATGAAACTGTCAGGCATGTCTTATGCGAGTGTCCGGAGTTATCGTCAATAAGAGAGTGTGTGTTCGGTGAGTCTTGGCCTACACCTGCCGATATAAAGGAGATGTCTCCTAGTGACCTGACCACCTTCCTGAGAAGGACAGGATGGACAATGACCTAGGAGGACAACTCCTCGGGATGATGTACAATGGGTCACATGTGGCCTAAGTGCTGTGCCTGTGCCTGTGCCTACACACTCACCCTCCCCACTCTACAGATACAGATACAGTACTTAAGATACCAGGAATCTTTTCAAATTTATGCTCAAAATATCAAGCCTGCAAGACTTACAAAAAAGTGTGGGACTTTATTCACAACATTTTTCGCTCCAACGGATCACGAGAAAAAATGATTTCAAATTTTTTCAAAATGACGTGAATTTAAATTCACATAGTATTAGGTGATGTATTCTGCTATTTTAAAATATTGGATAGAATATTTCACAAAGAGATTTTCACATTTATCTAAGTCTGGTTCTAATTTAATGGAAACCCCTGTATTCACACCTATTTTAATATAAGTATTGTAAATTGAAATTATAAAGATCATTTAAATGAGTATTAAACTATATTCAACCGTAAACAACAATAAATTATGAAATGTGGATCCTTGAACATAATTTTCTGGTTCACAACAAAAGGCAATTTCAAAGCTCTAGATATAGCGCTATTTATCATCCATTCACTGCAGTTGAATTAGCTTTTGATATGAAGTCAGGTTTTCCTAATAATTTCGCATGATACGAAACTAGGCATTATTATTAAGTATACAAATATGATGCCCATTATGGGGATCTATTTTATTCAGTCAATTTAATAACAACTATTCGATTAGTGGATTGTAGCATATCACTATATACAGGGAATTTGTGGATTAACACAGTGAGATTACTATTCAATAGTTTCAAAGTCGGCACAAGCTGGGTCGAATAAGTTGGTATTCAGTGAATGGATAACAAGAAATGGAATGGAGATAAAGGTATTTGTCCAGTTTTATTGTTGAAATTACTGTCACCAAACACAAAAATCAGCACATATCATCTGAACGACTATTTTTAACTTTAAATTTCTTTTGGAAAAATACAAGTTCTGAAGCTGTGTTGTTTTTGAACTAAGAGGAGCGATTTGAATTTAAGTTGGCATTTCTGCAGGCTAGTGATTGGTTAAATTGCCGCCTGTTCCACACAGCTTTTTTGATACAACTGACAACGATGTTTTTGTCAGTTTTGTGTTCATATGAAATTATAACTTCAATCTTCATTAGGTACATCTTTTTCACGTTTGTTGTTCCATTTTTAACTAAGTATTATATTCCAAACAAGTGGTATTTTTATTATTTATTCAGTTTGATAAACAAAATCTCTGCTTGTTTTTTCTTGTTAATAATATAGATCTTCAAGTGAAATTTTATTATTGTAAATATTTCTACATCAAGTTTTACTCAAATTACAGTACATTATTATGGTTTTTCTCGATATAAAAACTTCTGTTGACTTCTAGTTCGTGCTCAAATGTGAATAGATAATAATTTAAACATACAGTAACTTTTTTGCACATATTTATATCATCATCCAATTTGAAATGAATCACTTACATTTTGTTGACAATAATGTGACATTTGGTTACAACTTTCGCCATGGCCTGTGGCCAATGATGATTCAAATTCTAGACTTGCATTGATTCCTCATTGGACACGACATTTGCGAGCAATATAATACATATGTCACATAATTGTCAATTCGTTCGAAAAGTCTGAACACGACCTTTCGGAACACCCTCTTAATCTATTAATTTTAAGTGGTGTAAGTAAGGTTTCTTAAAATGCTCCTCCTAGTTTAAAAACAAGGTAAAGATAAAATTAGCAATCGTTTAAACCGAGCTATTAGTTTCTTAGTTATAGCCAAAGCAGGACCGACAAGGCTCCAGCAACTCATAAAGATAACGGGACACTCATCATCATCATTATCACCTTTTATTAAACCTCAGCTCCAAATTGATTCTGAACATCACGAAAATTACGAGTCTCGAATAAGAAAGATTGAAATGAATATTCCATGTATGAATGGAAAGTTTTGGAATCAGTATTCGGTAGTTAATTTATCTTGTTAAACAACACTCGAGCTGTTCTTTTTCAAGGATAAATTTGTTTTTCTAACGAAATAATTTTGCAAATCAGTAATTTCGATTAAAAAGTTTTTCTCTTTAAATTACTGATGGAAAAATTTTGAGCTATAACAAAAACTTAGGTACAACAAATGATTTATTTCGCCTAGGATTGATTATGGAAGTATTGTATACGCCTCGGTAAAACTACACTACACTACACTATAACATTGTTGCGATGCATCTATTCCCTTCTACAGTATAAAAGAGAGGAGAAAAATTCCAATGATTGTATTAAAATGTTGCCTCTATCCAATCACCCCATTCATCAAATTTTGATTAACCAAGTGAATGAAGTGTTTGAAACTCGGACAACAGTATGGAAACCGGTAAGAATTGGATTGAAACAACTGATAGAAAAATTGAATACATCTTTCCCCAAATTCTTTTAAAGGATGTGACCTTTCCCAATGGCTTATGAATGAAACAAAAATTCATTTTGAATGTTTGAAATATAATACGCAAATAGTAGAGTAATTTACACTGATGGTTCTAAAAGTGTGAACACTGCAGGAAGTGCTGTAGTCGGTATAACAAGATTTTGAAGATTACCAGGAGCAGCTTCCGTCTCCACAACAAAGCTATACGCCATCTGGCATTCTGACAGATACTCCGCCAGAGATATTGGAAAAAGCTGCAAAAGTATCTTTAGATTTGTGGCCGGAAATTTCAAGAAAAAAGTATGAATATAATTAATGTGCTGACCTGAATGCAAAAAGGGTACTTATAGTGAGCAAGAAGAAGAAATTCCAATAAGGACAGATGATTACAAGCTGCTCATTAAGCAGATAATAATATCAACATGGGAGAGTCCATGGAGTAAATAAGCATCCAAGCTAGCTCAGCTTAAAAACCTCTGCTATACCATGGGTAGCGAAATTACATTTGAAAAGAAGAGAGCAGGTCAAATTAACAAGAAGTAGGATTGGACATACACATCTTACATCCTCATTTATACTGATAGGACAAGTAGACTTTGCCTGACAAGTAATATTAAAAGAGTCAGCAGGTATTTGAAAAAAATTGATTTTTAAAACAGAATTTCACGTACCCAGAAATATTGAATATTGATGAATATTGATATTAAAGGCTCACTCGAAAGTCGATACCCCTCAACAATACAAAAAAAGAAATTTATCCTTGAAAGTAAAGCTACTGCGTTTTTAATGTTGATATAAAATTCAAAAGCACATTTACTTATTCAAAGGGATTTTTACTGTTTTTAAACTGTCTTTAAAAGTAATTTGGAAAAATTTGTACCTATAGAATATCACCTAATTTTTTTGTTTATTTATTTTTTTCAATATGAGTTGACGGAAAATACGTTTAAAAAATCATATAATATTTGATAAGTGCTGTCCACCTTTAATGTTTTCTTCAATCAATTCAAATCATAATATCACAAGAGCTTGAATTATTTCCGGAAATTTTCTTGATTATTTTCAAAAATTTTGTACCTCCAAAAAAATTTCCGGAAATAATTCCAGCTTGCGTGGTATGCGGTAAGAAAATTCCACACCTCAATTTGGGAAAAAAACTTTAATTCAGCTTGACATTTTAAATTAATTTCACTGCTTATCAAGTTGGACATATGTTCAACTGGTTCTGTCACAAAGATTAATGACTTCTAGTTTAAAACGTCTGTATGTTGAGTTTAATAAATGTTTATCGAAATGTCGCAATTGGGTGAAAAAATAAACAAGTGATTAGATTATTTTTTTCACTTGTCAAAATCTGGCATTTTGGTGGTTTTAACCAGTTTTAACCAATAGCAATACATTATTCTAGCCAATCATTCGGTATTATACTGATAAAACTGCTTCCTCATCGATAATACCTTGTTTACATTGGAACGTCAAAATTTTACTTTGAATAAGTCATTATTGACAACTAAAAGTGCTTCGAAGTACAGGGTGTCTCATTATATTCTGACTGTTTTCAAGAGCTTATATCTTCGAAACGGTTAAGTAAAATTTTGACGTTTTAATGTAAATTAAAACGTCAAAATTTTACTTTGAATTTGTCATTATTGACAACTAAAAGTGCTTCGAAGTTTATTGAAAAATGAACACAAACCGGTTCAGTGTCATCACCCAAGAGAATATTGAACATTTAATACAAAATTCCACTCCACAATTGTTGATAAATCCCAAATTCAACTCGCTCTTTAAATTTTATCACATAATTTTTTATTTTCATCACTTTTCATCAACTTGTTTATTTGAGGCAAAAACATTCAGACAAACTGAATTTAGATGAAATCACTCGTCCTGACGGACTCATGATTTTATCAATCGGTTTGTTTCCATATTTTTGCCAAATACACAAGTTTTCGTGGAAAAGAAAAAGTTATCGATAAAGTTTGAAGCATTCCGTGGTTATTACCTTTGACAAAAAAATTCACATTATTCACAGGTATATCTACATTATAATGGTTGCAGATCATATGTTTACCTTTTTAACGGTCAAAAAATGTCCACTTAAATATCGTGGTGCCTCGGAAAAACTTTCGGAAATTTTTCAATTGCCATGGTAACTAGTAAAAATTAGGGCAACTTATTGGTTAAAAAGTAGTGGTGTGAAATTTTCAACAGTAAAAATCGGATACATTTTTCTATGCAACGAAACAGTTTTTCGAACAAATTTAGTGATTGGCAAAACTTTGAGTTGAGAAATTTATCTTATAAAAGAAAAGCTCGAGTGTTTTTTGGCAAGATAAATTAACGACAGAATATTGAAATGATAAGTAACCAAACTTGCGACTCATTGTCATCGTGTAAAAATGACGTCCGCTTACTAGATATTGAGGAAGAGAGATGCACCTTTTTTATCGATGTCAAAGTGACAATAACCAATAACATTTCCAGGTATATGACATTTTACCATTGGAGTTAATTTATCATTTTAAAACACTAACAAACTCACCCCGTAATAATGCGACAAACATACATTATAAAACTTCACTATAACAATAGATACCAAAACTTTCATAAAACTTCTTATAAGCACTTTTTTCAAAATCAATCTGGATACCTAATAAACGTTTGAATAAAAAATATAAAATATATAAACAAACATGCACCAATAAAATACCAACATCAAAAAGTATAAAATATAATATAAATAGAAAGAAAACAATAAAACGACACGTCATCAACATAAAAATAAAATTTCGTTTAAAAAAATCTCCTACCAACTTCAAAAAAATTCTTGTTGTCCGCAGGCAAGTCCAAGTAGGCTTACCTAGAATGTTCATATCTCGAACCTCGACCGCAGGACACTAGATGTCGGACTGGTTGCCGTCGTAGCGTTTGTGTTTTGTTCCGCACTACGTCATCTCCCTACCCTTTCGCCCTTATGACTTCGTGGTAGGAGAAAATAATATAACTTCTGCGCTGTATGCTCCGTAGAATTATATACTATAGTTGATGTTTGCCCCTTTTCCCTTCCTAAAGCACTGGCATATTTTCATCTTAGTTTTCTT
Organism: Galerucella tenella; assembly: GCA_910591685.1. Taxonomy (NCBI): domain Eukaryota; kingdom Metazoa; phylum Arthropoda; class Insecta; order Coleoptera; family Chrysomelidae; genus Galerucella; species Galerucella tenella. Next base: position 36,596 of record CAJUYH010002829.1, read on the forward strand.
ATTTGAACGAGGAACTATACCTAGGTTGCGAAGAAAACGCAAACTTTTAATTGTAAGTTTCCCGCGCTAGTTTGCCAAGCAGGAGTAATTAACGTATCATATTTGATTTCCTGCTATTAGGTGCATTATACATGCTGAATATTAGTTTGTTTTTATTGCTTTGATATTGGTATTCGTGGAACGCTCGGTGCTTTGTAATAAACTAGGCTATAATATAATCGATAATTAATAAATTTGCCAATGGGCCATGGGCTTCAGTGAAATTTCATGAATTGTTAGTATATTGTAGTTGACGACTTTCTGA
>CAJUYH010002830.1:0-36884 GCA_910591685.1 Galerucella tenella
TATTATAGGTTAGTAAACAATCGAAAGGACTGTACTGGAATATATTTATTTGTGCTTCAATAAGTTTTATTCAACTTCATATTATATTTAATGTTTGTAGATTTCTTAGAACTCCATCAATAAGAGATATGTTGTTGATATTTGTAAAAAGAGGTTCTTGGCAGCCAACAAAATACCTACAGTGTTTCTATATTATCAATTTCACTAGTGAATATATGTTTATTGATTAAAAATTTAAATAGTCCGGCTCTGCCGACGACGCCATATTGCTCACATTACAATGTCACTCATGTGATACCACTTTCCTATTATAAGATAGTCGACTGTGTCATCTCCTCTTAATAATAGCTCCATGGTTAAACCCCTGCATAGACTTAGATTCGTTACACTGCAGGGATAAAGATGGAGCCACAGGTCTTATTTTTATTCACACCATTTTAAATCCATGGATGAGATAGAAAATATTGTATAGGATAGAATTGTTAGAATTATATTTTTTGAAACTTGTGTGTATTTCTGTACAACACATATTTTTATGGACGGACATTTACTTTGAAACAAGGAAATCAATTACTCCTACTTCAACTAAATTCTATTGGATTTATTTCTATACAAAACATGGTAATTGTCGAAGTTTGTGCTTTTTTCTTTATTTAGGATTGGAAGTTAGTAAATCCTAATTTAATATTTCAAAGTAAATTCCTTAACATTGATCTAGGTGTGCCGATATAATGGTACATTTATATACACTCAATATAGTAACTCTTCTAAGAGGTTAGTATTTATAAAAATATACATATACAGGTTGTCCCAATCATATTTTATATAATATGAACATAAATTGGAATTTTCCGGAAGCTTTCCTTTTGTGCTTTATAGACTTTTCCTAAAAATATTTTGATTGTATTTTATTCTCAAATAGATATTCCGTTAAATTAAATGAAAGTAAAATCATCCAATAGCTTACTAACCTTTTAGACTCGCTTGCTTTATTCGAAATTATGTAATTATTAATGTACTGAAGCCTCATATTTTATAGTTACATCTAAAACTATTCTTATATTTTAAGGGCTTCTGTACAAAAGATTAACTGGAACAAAAAGAACCTCTGATATAGTTTTAGGACATAGGCCGTTGACAGATTGGAATTAAGGCCGGAAAAGCTATTTATTTTGACAATGGACTAAAAATGGACGATTGAAACTATTTTACTTGTTAAAAGGAGAAAAAAAACGGCTAAAAGAGGCAGTTATTTTTCGGATTTAATAATTTTGAATGAAATAATTTTTTCGAAAAAGCAAATATAGTCATATACACCCTATAATAGTAACATATTTACAATGTATTCAGTGCTGGGATATTTTAGACGTGTCAAATGTCAAGCTTTACACGTTTATATTTAGGTCAATTTATTTGACAGCGAATCTTTGCTTCTGTTTTTTCACAAAATCCACTGCCACTCGATCTCCAGATCTAGATTCCAATATTTGTAGAATTGGATGATCTAAAAAAAAAATTAAAATTTAATCACGTATTTTCTGAGACACGGGGCGTTAAAAATAAAATACCCTTCCTAAAAACATAAACAATCTCCAATTAAAACTCACTTCTTACTGTTTGCTGCATAAGAATTAATTCGACAGGTTTCAGTCCATGAAAATTGTCCACCCCAGTTCCTGTATCTGTAACTCCTGGAATACTCCTTAAAGACAAAAAAGCTTCACCGGCAAAATCGTTCGCTGTCAATACATCGTGATCCATGACCGTGAACCCAATCATTGTATTGGGATACCGACATTGTTCAAGAGATACGCTAAAACAAACCAGAAAACGTTATAAACTATAGTAGGATAGCTAAAACATGGCATAATGCATTATAGTCAAGTAAATGAAGGAGGAAAAAAAGGCAAAGTTAACATTAATGACGCCCTGTTTTCATCTTTCGGTTGGAAGTTGCATTTGGTACCTCATTAAACATGAGACAAAGTTCTGCATTAAAACGCGTGCGAGGGTGGAGAAAATGGCCCCAAAAGACCAGGAAAATAGGTTTTCAGCCAATATCTCCTAAAATATGGCAGTTAGAGATTTTCGGTTCAGATAAAAATTGAAGTTCAGTTGATTTTCTACAAAAATGGTCCTGATGATTTTTTTCGCAGCATTAATATTTTCTGCAAAAAAATCGGGTTGAAATACCGGAAATTTTGAAACTTGTGAAATATGCAAGTTTTGTACAAAATTTGATATGGGGGGTGTTGGAAATCCATTATTTTCAATGTTTTAGATTGTGGAAACCAATTGTAGATGGCGCCACCACATTTTACAGATTGGGAAAATCCTCGGTGCCATAAATGAGAAACCCTGTAACCAGACACTTTTGATGGATATTTATGTATCCGAGGGTCTTGTTTTCCTCTCAGATGAGGCCTCAAGATATACTTATTAGGAAAACGGGCTATAAGATTAATTCTAGCGAGATGGACCTCACCAGTGGACCTGAATCTAGCAACAATCAGCTTTGCACATGTGGCAAAATACAGAAGTTCATTAGGTTTTTGGTAAGGAAAACTGAAAATGCCTCAAGAGTGAAGAATATTTACCCATAATACTCAGCAACAATTTCTTGCAGATTCTCCGCAAATTTTTGCAAATTTTTTTGCAACCAGACTGATTGAGGTTTTTGGAATAACGAGTTATAAACGTTCTTTCATTTATTATAGAAAAATATATATATTTTTTTATTTATTCATTTATTTATCAACGGGAGAACCCAATATAATGATACAAGAATAATAAATTATAGACTAAAATATTACATAGAAAAATTTTAACAAAAGTACAAGAGATTCACGGGTTAGTTGTCCGTGAATTGATGAAAAAAGTATATAAAAATACATTGCAATTATGACATGAATCTGTTATTATCTGATTCTTGGTCAAGAACTTCTTCTGGGTCTAGAGCTCCCTCTAGCGGCGCTCTACCCCGTCAACAACTTCTTCTGAGTCTACAGTTTCCTCTAATTCTACCTCTTGGGATAACAGATTATCGCTGTCTTTATAATTCGAAAAACGTCAATATTTATTCAATATTCTTCACTTTTATGACTTTTCTCTCTATAATTGACAATAATATTTATTAAAATAATGACAGAAAAAAAACACATTTATGCCTCCAAGCGTGGCCGCATGGTTTGTAGCAGACGACACGAGCGCCACGTAGAGCACACGCGCGGCGAACGACGGAGGAACGAAAGTAATAAATTATAGCGTATACATTTAGATATATTGGTTTTTCCCCGGGGTATCAAAGGTATTACTTATATACATCGATGGAAAGGTGGGAATTCCCCCGTTACACTAGTTAAGGTGTTAAAATGTTAGAAATAAAGAGCAGGGAGAAAAAACCACCAAAAAAAAAGTGCGTTTTTTCCTTGAGCCCGCATTTTCTAATTTTATTGAAAAATGGACGACTTCGTCAAAAAAAGTAATTGCACAGCATGCCTCAATACAACAGGAGGCACGAGAACCACACCAACCAGAGAGATGGAGGTGATCCTTGGTCTCACTACCCCTGACATACTCATCAAGGAGGTTACTTTGATGACCATGACACGCATACGCTCTACCGGTATACAACCTGACGTAGGATCTGGTAGATTGAGACGTAGCCTGTGGCTTGAGGCACTCAATGAGGTTTTACTGCTGCAGGCAAATACGGACGCAATCTCTCCACAATATGCCTTCCATAGGCACTACAAGGTAATCATTAAATATAACACACAAGACAGAAGGCGCAATCCACAACTTCACGGATGGTTCTAAGACCAATATAGGCTCAGGATGTGGAATTTACTTCAGATCTCTGAATCTAAACATTAAATGGGCGATGGACTGTAATGTCAGCGTTGCTCAAACAGAGCTCACTGCTATCTACATCGCAGCAAAAGAGATAACCAAAAGAAACACCACAGGTTATAAAATTCACATCCTTACGGATAGTAGACAAGCACTACTAGCACTGAACAGACCACGTATCACATCGGGCCTAGTACTGGAGTGTCACCTGTCCCTGATCGAAGCCTGTAGCAAGAACGAAGTCATAACTCTTGGGACCTGGCACTTTCATTGGTCTGTCGGCGTCGGCTATGATTGATCTAATAAAGGAAAACTCCCTTGATATGTTCAAGGGTAGATGGGACGATGCAGAAGGTTGCAGGCTTGCCAAGGAACTGCTGCAGTATCTGGACAGGAAAGTAGCTAAAAATACGTGACTATAAACAGACAGAACCTTCGGACAGCCACGGGTATTCTGACCGGTCACTGCCACCTACTGGGTCTGTTTGACACTTCACTTTGTAGAGGATGTGAACAGGAAGATGAGACTGTCGAACACATTTTTTGTGAATGTCCGACACTCTCTCAATTTAGGTTTTCTGTATTCGGCGAGTACAGGTTCACACAAGCCAGCATGAGGGAGCTTACTTCCGGCGACGTTATCGACTACTTCAAACAAGTAGGCTGGATGACGAGCTAGAAGGAAGTCTGAAGGATGCACAATGGGTCAATTGAGGCCCAAAATCTTACAGATACAGATCGTAATCAAAACTTACCTGAACTCGAAGCATTCATCAAAAATCGGATGTAACGTTCGTTTATGTACGTTAGTTTGTTGTTCATTACAATGAGAAAAAATCCTATGGGGCAAAAGCTCGATTATAACAAAAGGATCACTGAAACCGTTCGGGTCTAACGGAATTATATCTCTAGCGTGAAGCACCTGAAAAAAAAAACATTTAAAAAATGAGTAAAACTATTCGATACACCCCGTATATATCGGTTAACCGATTTGATTGCGTTCGAAATAAAAAAAAAACGGTTTTTCTCCCCATGAATCTATTTCTATCAAAACCTTACATTGCGTATTTGAGGAAAAGGAAGGAAATATAATCATTTCATTCACCCTTCCCCTTCTTGAATAACTGACGAAGTGTTGCATATTTTTCAAGAAGGGGAAGGGCGAATGATACATACCTCAACACACAACGAATCATGATTGAAATAAGCCCTGACAGCCAAAACGCCGTAAGGAGTGGCGGTTATCGTCAATTGATCCTGAAGCCTTTGACAATAAAACATCTCCATAAGTGTTTCCGTATCAGTTCTGTGGTATTGCAACCTTTGCTCGATTTGCTGGTACATTGGAGAATGAAGGAACTGCATGCTGAGTCCTTGTCCGTCCGCGTGGAAGAATTCCACGATAAGATTAAGAGCCGAGTGGAGTTTTTCGTGGAACATCATCGGAATTTCGTCGCTGTTGGAACCGCTGTCCATTTGGTAATTTAATTCGGCTAGGGTGTATTCCCATACCTGGAAAATTAACCTTATTTAAACAAATATTTTCCTAAATGTTAAAACTTTACCTCCTGAAGAACTTTTTGGAAGTTTTGTGGTAACAAACTGATATTAAGTGCCTGAAGATGACCTTGTAGGTAGTCGAAAAGTGGTTCGACAGCTTGGTTAGTTGGTAACGTATCCGGCGACCAAGCTACGTGAAACATAGTTTTTCTTAGAGCTTCCTGCATCTGTGGTCCTACTCTTTTTATGATGTCTCTTATCCTAACTTGGAACTGACTTAAAGTACTATCTAATTGGTTGGTCAATGTAGCGAATTGCATTTCGGTAGCTATCGTTTCTAGTGTTACAAAATCGAAGTAGTTTTCTGTAAAAAAAAAAAATCAGTTGTCAGAGTCACATGTCAGCTACTTCAATAATATACAGGTGAGTTTCAAGTATGGAATTGTTTCATAAATACTGAATTTTTTTGATGTAATGTTCCCTATACCTAAATGCCATAATTTACTCCCTTACTTCTACTTAGTTTCTGAGGAGAGTCTCAGAAATTAGTAACTCCTTTAGTCCTATTTCCCGGAGGAATTTTACGATATCTGCATGCTTCAACTTAGGCAAATGTTCCTCTTCTATCCAGTGATCTCCCACGTGCGGTGCTGTGCAATTGGAAAGTATATGGATGGAGGTTTCTTCTTCCATGCCACAAAATCTACATTCTTCTTCTTCCACAATTTTGAGCTTTTCCAGGTGCCCATTCAGGAGACAATGTCCCGTTAGAATCCCTGTTAAAACTCTTAGCGCAGTTTTACTTTGACTTTGACGAACTCACCACCCTTCAGATCTCCTCTATGAAGAATCAGGTGTTCTAGAAGTCAGCCAACTTTTTGCACAAAATATTATTTGTCATTATCATTAAAACAAAACAAAAAACCAAATTGTCTCACACAGATACGAAACAAGACAAAAAGGCAACTATGTAGTCCCGCTCATGACAAAAAATTCGGACAGAAGTCTTATGATTTCGTTGCCCCAAAACTCTATAATGTTATACCCAATGAACTGAAAGAGATTTTCAACATTCATGTCTTTAAAAAAAATTCCAAACCACGTAACTTTTTCAATAACCTTCCGTAAATACTTATATACTCAATCCATCATGTTCATTGTCCTGTCCATTCTTTTATCACAATTGTGATACATTATTACAGTTGATCTTACTTGTAATCGAATTATTATTATTATTATTTTATTGTATCTATTTTACTTTAAATGTGTTCTTGTACTTGAAACAAGTGTTCAATCACTTATTAAAATTTCTTTATTCACATGGTATTCTTAGTTTCTGATTGTATTGCATTGCATTACTGTATTATTGAAAATGTGAATAAACTACTACTACTACTACTTATGCATTCATTTGATCTCAACAGGTTGTAGTCACCTTTGATTCTACAAGCCCTGCTAGATCTTTCCCCCCTCTTTGCTAGTTCATCTACTTTTTCATTTCCTTCTATTCCAGTATGTCCTGGAATCCACAGTAAGGTGATTATATTGTTCTCGCTAGTTCATTGAGTTTTTCCAGGCATTCCCACACAATTTGGGAACTGATTATACAAGAGCTCAGTGCTTTAATGGCTGCTTGATTATTCGACATTATGATAATCCTTAGTCTTCCATATCCTTTATCATTATTGAACTGGGCGCACCTTCTTATGGCGTGGGTTTCCGCTTGAAAGATACTTAGGGTTGTTCCCAAGCTTTCAGAGTGCTTGGTTCCTGGCCCGAATACTCCTATCCCAGCTCGTTCCATTGCTTTTGAGCCGTCTGTGTACCATTGAATTGCATTCTTTCCAAGTCTGGTAATGGTATTTGGATCCCATTCCTTCTTGTTGCTTAATTCCGTAACGAATTTCTTTGAAAAGTTATACTTTTTCATCATACCGTCTTGTGACATGTCCCAGGTTGTCTGATTTCTAAGAAGTGAGAAGGTGGTTTTTTTAATGATTCCCTCTCTACTTAGTCTGTATCTTGTTCTTTCTTCAACACTTTCCACCACCATATTATGTAGAGGGGTGAGGTTGAGAATCACTTCTATGGCTGCCGTTGGGCATGTTCTCATTGCTCCTGTAATGCATATACAGGCTAGTCTTTGAATTTTGGAAAGGTTTTCTCTCGTCGTCAATAGGCTAGTTTTACTACTCTAACCCTGACAACTCAATTCTTCTTACCTATTTCTTAACTCCTGAATATTGGCAGGTTTTCCTTTACAAACCATATTTTTCAAGTAATCCCACAGGAGATAGACTGAAGAATTCATATCCGGTAATCGCAGAGGCCATTCCATAAAACCCACACTTCCAATCCATCTTCTGGGAAGAATATTATTTAGGAATGCCTTACATAAGTGGATCATCATCTTGTTGCAGCAAATATTTTCGTTTGAGATATTGTTATTGTCCGAAGGTTTTGAATAATGAAATATCTACATTCAAATGTAATTGAAAATACTGTAAATAACTGTGCCAACTCAGAAATAATCATATTTTCGAGTAAATCTAAATACGCCAGATCATTTAGTTTTCCTAAATATTTTCTCGCTTATTATTCCAGCCTATCCATTTAGTTTTTGTGGATATTGGGTGTGGGATTCACGCAAACAGCAAGTATTGTTGAATTGTTGAATTCTTACATTAAATACCATCGTAATATTTGCAATATCACAAGATCTTTGCACATAAAAATCCATGAAAATCGTTTTCCGATATAATTGAAGCGTTCCATACTTAAAACTTACACTGTACAATACGTAAGTGTCATTTCAAGGATGCGATCTTGTAGTCAGATATATATAGTTTGGCAAGTTTATCTGGAGCTACGGGGCATCGGTAAGATGCGAGGAAACATGGCGGTATCTGTCATAAACGTACAAATGGCCTACGGTACCTATTTTACCAATTGAAACTGAAAAAACAAAGGTCACTGACAATACCAACGCCACTGGATAATCAGTCAATATCAGTCAATTGACGAAGTGAGAGGGAAGAACACACGCACGCGCTTGCCAATAAGAAGTCAGCTGGTCGCCTTTCGATAAAAATCACCAATTATGTAATGTGGAGGGTGTGGTAATTATGGTTTTCGTACAACGCTGCCAGAGCTTGAAGAAGCCCATAAAAAACTTGGAAAAGTGTTCATCTTTTAATATTAATAAATTGAAAAAATAATGTTAATAGAAAAAATCCAAGGAAACAAGCACATTATAGAATTAACGTTTAATCATAATGTTAATATTGTTAATTTAATAAAAAGTCCCTTTTTTAATTATTATCGCTACATACTTAGTACTTTAGCTTTTTCATAGTTAAACGTGGCAATATCGAATGTTTTCGACTGCATTCCTTCCACGGCTTCAGATAAACTTGCCAAAGTATAGAGCCCAAGCGAGAAGGTTTTGGGGGAACTAATCCATAAAATGTGAATCTAAGGAAGGTACAAAACTACTTTTAAGAAAAAAAAACGACTTACTCACCTAATAAAGATACGAATTTATAAACATATTCTAAATTGTTAGATGCAATGCACATTTCATCGCTGACTTTGAAGGGTCCCAATCTATCGAAATATCCCGTCTCCATGAGCCCTTGGTAAACAATGTCGGCATAGAGTAGAGCTGCAGAACAAATGCAGTCGAGTAGTTGGGAGAGAAGGAGAATAGAATGAGGCTTGGGCCATTGGAGGAGTCGCCAGAAATCGCGTAATTGACAAAACATTGTTACAATATCCACGGCAGAAGAGTTGTGTCTAACTAGTTTTTCACCTTCGCATATTTTTTGTATGTCTACTGAAGTTCTGACCTGAAAATAAAGTTACTTCAAATTGCTTCTATTAACCCTTTCCTAACAGGTCTTTTTACCCAAAGTAGGCCTAACAGACGGGCTCTTTTAGCGCTTGCGCATTCGTGCGTCTTCCGTTTAACCGGTTTGACATATCAGCGCAAACACGCGTCTCCCGCCTCTTGCCACATAGGCGTTTATTTGCGGTCAAAAAAACTTCCCAAGTAGCAATTTAAATTTTATATACAAGATATGTCTTATAGGATACTAAAATTCTTATAACGGTCTACAAAACAATTATATGATCCTTATATAACTAAAAGGGGCCCATTTTTATACAACTGTTGGGTTGCATAACAGTTCTATTAAAAGTTTATGCAACTCTTATATGACAGTTTAATACAAATTTATACAACTCTTAATCGACTGTTTTATAATCATTTATACAGCTACTATAAAATGATTTAATAGTGTGTCATGTATGAGAGTCTCACAAAATGGTTGTAATTTTACTGATAGATTATAGGTATGCATTTGGCTTCAATTCTGGTTAAGTTTCAAGTAGATACTTAAAGAAAATAATAAAATAGAATATCCTAAAATACTTTTTTTTAGTGATTTTAATAGTTTATCACTTCATATGGATATTTTTTCAAAATATAATTCTCTAAATAATGATAAAGTCACATTTTTCAATATAGTTTCATGTTTCCAACTCAATTGCTCATAATGGCGGCGATAGCGGTACAAGAATTGTTTATTTAAACATGGCGATTTATAAAACGACAGTTTTATCCCAAAGAAATGCCTTAAACAATATTTTATTGTGAAATGGAACGGTATACGAAGAATATTTAGGCACTATACAACTAAAAAGTGTTTTATAATGCAACGCAATTGAATGCTATACAATATTTATTATACAACATTATACAGCTTCAATAAGACAAGCTTAAGTAACTATTTTATAATGTTGTAGAACTCTTATACAATAGGTATAAAAGTCTTATAAAATGATATTTTTAATATTGAATACACTTTCTTATAAAATATTATATCATTTTAAAAGAATTGATCGTATAATGCGTTATAGCTTATATTGTAAAAATCACTATAGAATCATTTAATACAACAATTTTATTTAAAAAACAAAATTATCCCAACAAAAGGCTTAATAAAGAGAAACAGTTCTTAAAACAACGCTATTCGACTGTTATACAACAATTCAGTCCTCTTAGAATTCCATTTTGCTAGTTGGGATTATTATTTTCAAATAGAAATATATCTAGTTATTGGGTATTTACTTATAGACATTCGTAATAAATAGAAGCCAGAATGCCTGTGTTTACAGAGCCAAGCAATCATCACAACTAACAAGCTGAAGCATGTTGAACTCCTTATAAATTACACTGGACCACATATATGCGCTTCCCGAAATTAAACGTCCTCTTAACGCGTTCGAAAAAATGCGTTTCCCGCAGATATGGCCATCAAAAATTTGCGCATTCTTGCGGCTCCTGTTGAGAAAGGGTAAAGAAATAATGTCAAATAATTTCTTTAATACCCTTTTTCTACGTTCTATATTTAATGCTTACTGTATTTCTTGAACATTAAAAAACGTGTTTGCTGGAGAAGATTACGTTTACAGAAAGAAAAAAAATATATATAACGAAGTAGAGCTCGAATTAAATTAAATTTTTTTCCTTCGAACAAGTCAAATCAATCAATATTTATTCAATTACAAACTCGAGAATCCGTTTCGATCGCATCATTTGCTCAATTAATTTTTAATGTTGATACTAGATTCTTCAATTTCCTTTTTAATTCCCTCGAATTATAGAATAAACATCACTTCGGAGCTTGTTATCGACATGGTAACGATTTTCATCAGCAATTTCTTTCATCTTAAGGAGGTCTGTGATTGATTTTAATCAAAATATCACAATAATGAACCGTTTAAATGTATTACAAACGTTATCCATAATCTTTGACTCAAAAAATCTTATTAGTTGATGTCAAGATTACGCGCAAACGCGACCTATCATTGTTGGACCTATTATCATTCAAAATAGGATGCAGACGTACCTTTCGTAGCGGCAATGTGTATAAACGACATACTGAAAACCCGGATAAACGTCACAAACGATGACTCACACCAAGCCTTCTTGGTGTTTAATGTACTGTAATGTTTTTCTTATTTATTTGAACTGTTTTTACCGTTGGATAAAATTATACGCTCACTATGGCTAATTACTATTGATTCATTGAAGAAACGCTTACACTGTATAATAAACTTAATTTATATACACAATACTTAATGTCTATTAATTTATCTACACTCGGTATAATAATTATCCTAATTTATCTTCAGCCATTATTTATATTCACTATCTGTTCACTCACTGTATACTGAAACTGTTTACCGATTCACTGTATACTGAACAACTTCCCGACTCACTCAAAAATCCGTGTGTATATATAGTCCTCCACAACTTTAGAACTTTGTTGAATTTACTCCCCTCTACACTTCGAGAACAGTCTGGAATATTAGCTGTTAAAGAATCTTTCTAGAAAGGTCGCATTCGCCAAAATTTATAGTTTGAGACAGGACCGGCTTCTGAATCACTGAGTTCGTAACATTGCCCTCTCCTTAATAGTAAGTTCCTACTGGAACTCCCGTGTTGCCGGGACTGGATGTTTAAATCGACAACAGTTCGCTACACAGTTTTATAACTTACGCTAATCGAGAATGTATCCTTGATGTTATAATCGGGAAAAGCATTAAGCAAATTATTTCAAGAAAAAACAATCCAAATGGCTTTAAGAGACCTAGTTATAGTCACATAACAGTCACATTGTAAAATAATTAAAAAGTTAAAATATAAAAATTCATTATAAAACAAAGTGAAGAATCCACACAAACACGTGGAATTCGACTAATTATCGAAAATAGGTTAAGAATAGATCTTCTTTTATACGAGATACAGTAAAAAGAAGAAGTAATGACTTTATCAACAATAATTGAAAATATATTAGAATACAGGGGAGGTACCAAAGTTTATTAAAAAATATTGTAAGTATTATTTGAATGTTTATGAAAATTATGTTTATCTAAGGTTAAAAGGAGGGAATAAAGATTACTTAAGTTTTGAATGTCTGTTTTCTTATTAATCCGGTCATCCTCTTGAAATATATAAGACATTTCTAAGAATAATCTTTTATTGTAATTATTTTCTCTTCATAGGATCTTAATACCTTCAAAATCAATTCTGTGGTCTAAAGAGGAAACATGATTAGCAAGAGAACATCTTTCAGGATGAAGTCTTATATCACTCTTATGGAGAGATACACGACAGGACAATTTCTGAGAGGTTTGGCCAATATATGTAGAGTTGCAGTCTTTGCAACAAAGCTTATATACTACGTTACTATTATCAGAGATAGGTATTTTGTCTTTTAAAGGATTATATATAGATTTCAATACTAAGGAACTCTTACAAGCAAATTTAATATTGTCTAAGTATTGTGAAAAAATCTTAGTAAGTCTGGGAGTAACTTCCCTTATGTACGGTAAAGAGACTGTAGAAAAAGAAGAGGGAACTATTTCAGAGATAGAGAAAGCATTCTGATCAGTTACCCCCATATATCCGGCTGTGCCCTAAATCTTCCCTGATATATGTGTTTCTAATTCTGTTTTTCCTAGTAGCTCCTATTATACGTCTCAAATATTTCATTTCAACGGCTTGTATCTTACTCTTCTGTGCATTTGAGAGATTCCACGATTCGCATCCATACGCTAGTACTGGTCTGTATATGGTTTTAAATACTTTGATTTTTGTTTGATTTAAAATGTCTTTTCTATCTTATTCTATTTCGTTTTCCGGTTTGTTCTAAAGGTACTCCAAGGTATTTGAATTCTTCGACTTGTTCGATTTTTATATTGTCTATTTTAATATCAGTTTTGGTACTTTGGTCTCCTATTATCAATATTTTTGTTTTAGTAGTATTTATTTTCATGCCTTCTTCTTCCATTGTTTTTTTTCATATATTAAGATTGTTTTGAAGTTGTTCCTCAGTACCTACGACGTCGTCTGCAAAAACTCCGTACGATATTTCGACTTTTTCTAAATTTTTATATCCTACAAACAGCTTTTTCACTTCACTTTCACATTTCTTGATTATATTCATCCATATGTACGTTGAATAGTGTTGGGCTTAGTCTTCCACCTTAGTTTACTACCAAATTTAATTGGTTAGTTAGGCAAGAACCTGCGGTATTATTACCATAATTTTTTTTCAACTTCAATCAAGTTTAGGTTTCAGTACTGAGTTGAGCATGGTCTGTAAAAGTACGGGTTTTTAGTTCAGAGTCTTTTTTCGTTTTGCTGGCGCTTGAGGTCCTCGGGGAATCCAAAACCCTCCGCAACTGCGCACCCTTAGTTACACGTCAATTAAAAAAAGAGTTATTTTTTTTGGGGAAATTATCCTTTAAATTTGAATTGAAATTAATCATTTTTTTGCACAATTTTCTAAACTGTTATATGAAATTTAATGAATTAATGGATTTTTTGTGCTAAAATTTCCAGTTATCTAATGGTAATCATCCCTGATGTCTGTTCCTTAATAAAGACCGATGATATTTTATAAAGTTTTGACAGGGAGGAAATAGATTAAAACTTGCTGTACCAAAGTAACTGTTTGCGTTGAAAATAGAAGTTGAAATATGTGCAAGAATAACGAAGGAAATAAGCTGTTATTTCGTTTCATTTTCAGGAAAGTGGTGAGTTAATTAATATAATGATTATCAGTCGTTCGTTGTTATCATGAAAATTAGACGTCTCGCATTGAAGCAGATGTATTTAAGTGAAAAAGCTGCTTATGAAGGGATTTTTTATTGTAACATAAAAGTTTGAACGTTTAAAACAATTCTACGAACCATTAAACCCACCCACTTCACACAATCGGTTAATTACGATATAAAACATGGGATACTATACGGGGGTTGTCTGTTATATTTTGCATATAGAGTAAGGTGTTTAAATATATCTTTCGCAAGAACTGCGAGATTGTCATCTAAGATCGAAAGGAGCTTGAGGAAGAGAACGCACCACCACTCAGTAGAGCGAATGAACTGATCTGTTATACAGACGGATCTAAGAATGAGCTCGGCACCGGAGCGGGCATATACAGCAAGTTGAGCAAATATGGAGGAATCGTCCCGCTTGAAAAATTTGCCTCGCTAATTATTCCAGTGAATAAAGGTAAAAAGTTAACATTAATTGCGCCCTATTTTCATCTTCCAGTTGGAAGTTGCATTTGGTACCTCATTAAACATGAGACAAAGTTCTGCATGAAAACGCGTGCGAGGGCGGAGAAAATGGCCCTTAAAGACCAGAAAAATAGGTTTTCAGTCAATATCTCCTAAAATATGACAGTTAGAGATTTTTGGTTCAGATAAAAATTAAAGTTCAGTTAATTTTCTACAAAAATGGTCCTCATGATTTTTCTCGAAAATTTGACCGGTTTCGAGAAAAACGGCACCAAGCGCACCTCGAATAATGAGCTTCTGTGCTGTATGCCGGAGAGCACAGTCCGTGTATTAACACATCAGCGGGGGGACAAATTATTCAATAACTTTGTGAAAAATGCATATTTTCTCATGATTCAAAATTCATGTGAAAGAGGAATTCTGCTGCTATCATACGCTGTGAATTGAGTCACGCTTGACTCTTTTGGCCATATCGGAACACGGGTAAAACTTTCTGCTCCCGGGCAATTTTGACCTCGCCAGGAATTTGTTCCTATTTTTTTTTTGTATTGCACTAATTTACTCAAAATTTTCTTGATTATGGGTCCTCATAAGGTCCTTTGTCATCCCTGAAATTTGTATACCCTAATTTTTTTTAATTTTCATTTAATCGTTGTTTATTGAATCCCAAATTTTTGCTGTTTTAGGATCGCGGGGAAATTTTGTGAACAACCATCAATTAAAAATTTATACATGATCCGATTAGTCTCTATGATACATCATTTGAAAGCTAATAATGTCTACCTTTCGATTGTGCAATTACTTTTTTTGACGAAGTCGTCCATTTTTCAATAAAATTAGAAAACGCGGGCTCAAGGAAAAAACGCACTTTTTTTTGTGGTTTTTTTCTCCCTGCTGTTTATTTCTAACAATTTAACACCTTAACTAATGTAACGGGGGAATTCCCACCTTTCCATTGATGTATATAAGTCATACCTTTGATACCCCGGGGAAAAACTAGTATATCTAAATGTATACGCTATAATTTATTACTTTCGTTCCTCCGTCGTTCGCCGTACGTGTGCTCTACGTGGCGCTCGTGTCGTCTGCTCATCTATTTGTGGTTCGTGTGAGTCACGCCAGTGTTCGAATTATAAAGACAGCGATATTATGTTATCCCAAGAGGTAGAATTAGAGGAAACTGTAGACTCAGAAGAAGTTGTTGACGGGGTAGAGCTAGAGGGAGCTCTAGACCCAGAAAAAGTTCTTGACCAAGAATCAGATGATGACTGGTGACGAACAGATTTATGTCATAATTGCAATGTATTTTTATATACTTTTTTCATCAATTCACGGACAATTAACCCGCGAATCTCTTGTACTTTTGTTAAAAATTTTCTATGTAATATTTTAGTCTAGATAATGTATTATTCTTGTATCATTATATTGGGTTCTCCCGTTGATGAATAAATAAATAAAATATATATTTTTCTATAATAAATGAAACATGGAGAACGTTTATGACCCGTTATTTCAAAAACCTCAATCAGTCTGGTTGCAAAAAAATTTGCAAAAATTTGCGGAGAATCTGCAAGAAATTGTTGCTGAGTATTATGGGTAAATATTCTTCACTCTTGAGGCATTTTCAGTTTTCCTTACCAAAAGCCCAATGAACTTCAGTTTTTTGCCACATGTACAAAGCTGATTGTTGCTAGATTCAGGTCCACTGGTGAGGTCCATCTCGCTAGAATTAATCTTATAGCCCGTTTTCTTTATAAGTATATCTTGAGGCCTCATCTGAGAGGAAAACAAGACCCTCGGAAACATAAATATCCATCAAAAGTGTTTGGTTACAGGGTTTCTCATTTATGGCACCGAGGATTTTCCAAATCTGTAAAATGTGGTGGCGCCATCTACAATTGGTTCCCACAATCCAAAACATTGAAAATAATGGATTTCCAACACCCCCCAGCTCAAATTTTGTACAAAACTTGCATATTTCACAAGTTTCAAAATTTCCGGTATTTCAACCCGATTTTTTTGCAGAAAATATTAATGTTGCGAAAAAATCATAAGGATCATTTTTGTAGCAAATGACCTGAACTTCAATTTTTATCTGAAGCGAAAATCTCTAACTGCCATATTTCAGGAGATATTGGCTGAAAACCTATTTTCCTGGTCTTTTGGGGCCATTTTCTCCGCCCTCGCACGCGTTTTCATGCAGAACTTTGTCTCATGTTTAATGAGGTACCAAATGCAACTTCCAACCGGAAGATGAAAACAGGGCGTCATTAATGCTAACTTTGCCTTTTTTTCCTCCTTCCTTTACTGGACTAAATACTTGCAATACTTGCATGTACAAGGGCAAATAACATGAGAGCCTACAACAACAGGCAGATAAGGATCTTCAGTAACAGTCAAGCTATAGGGTGACATCTCGGCTAGTATGGGAATGCGGCGAAGAACTAAGAAGACTGGCGACTCGGAACAGTGTAACACTGGAGTGGGTCCCAGGTCACAAAGGAATCGCTGGCAATGAAAAAGCTGACGACTCGCAAGAGCAGAATCGTCAACCCTGATGAACGGACCCGAACCAGCTGTAGGCATTCCCAGATGCTCCACTAGGTCATGGTTAAATTGTTGGGTAGAAGCACAAAACAATAAACACTGGAAGAATACGCCCCGGCAAATACATGGGAAGAAATTCTTAAAAGAACCATCAGAAAAAGTAGCGAAAGAACTGCTCTCAACAAACTACGCACCATAACGGGGCTACTTAGGGGACACTTTCCCACAAAGGAGCACCTAAACAAAATAGGGCTGTATAACGGAGACCTTACATGCACAAGATGCAAAAAGGATACCGAAACAGCTCTGCATATACTATGCAATTGTGAGTCGCTGGACCACAGAAGGCAGAAACTGTATGGTAGACCCCAAATGACTCCAGAAGACTTCTACAACCAACCAGCAAATAACCTGTATAAGCTAATACAGGAAACGGATTGGCTGAATAGGCTGTAGTCAGAACACTAGGAGTATCCACAATAAGCTCAGGAGGCTGAGGTGATGCCGGCGTAGGGACGGCTCCTTTAAAAAAAAAAGTTGTTTAAAAACAATTTTTTTCTCTCCCAATGGTCGGCAAATTGTTTCAGAGAATAACAAAAGGAATGTATGCTTTTAATTTGAAGATTTAAAGGTTGCTGATTGCAATTTTCTATTTCCCTTTTTAAATAACATGAGGGAGACATTTTTTCAACTTTGCAATTTTATACCTCGTTAACAAATCAATTTAAGGAAAGGTTTTTTAGAGTGAATTTAATGCTCTACAAAAAAGGTCTTTCATCATTTTTCTCTAAATTGATTCCTTCCAGAGTTATTCGTTATTCAAGGTCACTATTGATTTCCATCGAATTTTCTCATTTTTTTTTAACTATTAGATAAAAATCCAAGACTTGATTAAAAAATAAGGTAGCTTTCTGGTCTGTAATTAATTTTCCTTAATTAAACGTCATTTACGAGAAAATCATACGGTAAATTGAATTGAAATCAAAATTTTACTTTCCCAAACAAATTCTGTTGTAGGTAACGAAGGTAGCTATATTAATGAATAGCTGGTAACACAATCTCCGTCAAATTCGAAATCCCTTTCTTTCACCGACTCCGTGTTGTAACGCCTCCGCAGTTGGGTGGTATATCTATGGTGAATCTAATGAGTTTCGACCAAATTACGTAAGATTAATGTCCATGATTAGGCATTTACGTCTCAATATACCTTCTACCTATACGAATTTATGATATATTTTATTTTAAAAATAAAAGTACTTTACTCTACTGGGTGTCCCAAGTTATCGTATACAGGCGATTTCAATAAAATTTCAACACTTTAACTCTACCGGTTCATGAGGAGCGAAGTCTTAGTATCCTCTGGGTACTGAACCCTAAAAGCGTTATTGGATTTTTGATATATTACAAAAATTGTATCATTTATATTCAATCTACTCTCGTAGTGTTGCAGAGAATAATACAGATTATACTGTACCGATATCAATGTTTTGTTTCCATCAATATTTCCATTAATGGATAATTACTCATCACGGATATGTATTCCAACAATACATTAATATACATATATAGTGGTATTTAATGTTTAATGTAATAAAAATACGATCCATTTTACTTTTAACTTAATTACGCACACCGAGTTTTACAGTTAACCAAGCTTTTTTGTTCTTTTGGTTATTTTCCATACATTTTAATTTGATTAGTTGATGTTTTAGATTACGCGCAAGCGCGACCTATCAATCGGGAGAGATAATATCATTCAAAACAGGATGCAGACGAACGTTTGGTAGCGTCTGAAAAGTGAATATTAATCTTACGGCCGTTTTCATAACAAATGCTTAAAGTTCACTTTAGCTAAAGTTTCACTTTAACTTCTTTTAAAGTTGAATGATTTTCATAACAATTCTGTTTTGTTCCTTTAAGTAAAGTGTGATTTTACGTTAATCAAGAGAAGTTGGTATCAGTAACTATGACAGTTTCGAGATTTTTTCAATTAAAGTAGGGTTATGTTCGTATTATATTTTTATATTATGTAGTGTTTATGCTTTCTTCTGATTTTCAACTTGAAATAAGTGTTATGGGACAAGTAAATAGAAAAAGAGTTAGGGGTTCAAATTTCACAACAGAAGAATTGAATTTGGTAAAAATTGCTGAAAAATATAAATCGATTATTGAGTGCAAAATCTTTAAAGGTTCATTCATTTCGATAGCCATATTATGGAGAACCGCTGTAGCTGCAATTATTTGTCATTGCTGTATCCAGGTTAACCCTTATACCTAGGGATAGTGTAGGAAAGCGGAAAGCTGCTATCCTCAAAGGCTGATGACTCGGTATCTATTTCCATCTCAAGAGAATTTGTTCACAATACTGACACAACGAACTGAAAACTGTCTTTAATTTTGAGGTTAAAGTCGCCTAAAGTCGCGATTGTGTCCACTTTAACTTAAAGTCGACTCGAAGTTATAAAGACTGTTATGAAATCGATTTTTATTTGAAGTTTGCTTTAAAACTTAAAGTAGTGTTAAAGTTTGGTATGAAAACGGTCGTTATTGTAATATTTATTCAAATGTGGTTAAATTCAAATAAAAAAGGCCAATGAAAAACAATAAACTCACTCGTTGCAAGGCTTTTCCTTTACAAACTGTCAACCAACAGCTGACAGACGGCTGAAACCATTCGTGGCAACGCGGCAAGAGCAGCTTATGGTCTCCACCCATCGGTAAATTCTGATTGAACGTGGCCAAATCTTTAACTTCCAAATAAACGGAAAAAATTAGTCGGTTGTAAGCAGCATCTGGATGATCGTTTTGATTGAGAAAAGCTACAACTTCCTCAGAAATGAGGTTGTCCAGCTGTTTGAAGACTACGCTGAAGTAGGGAATTCCGTTTGTTCTGAAACAAAGTTACAATTTAACACGTACACTTCGAGATTTGCTATTTTATGCTGCCTGCTGTATCGTTTAAATGATTTACAACATTATACCAACCAATACTAGATAGAAGTATGTATAGTTATAGTCAAATGCAGTCTTAGCATGCGGGTCATACGATTCAACAAAGACATACTCGCCGTTTATATAAATCTTAAAATATAAAATGACGTTTTTGTTGAATACTCAACGTATCGTAGGCCAATAATCCAAGAAATTTTCGTAAGTCATCATAGGGTATTTGAATTTTTTTTTAAATACCATTAGAAGATTGTCTGACCTCAGTTAAGTACTCCAAATTTTTTTCAAATTTTTTACTAAGCGGGAAAGTTGCCAAAACCAACTTTGAAAATTTGAATAGCGCGCCAAAACGCGCTGATTTTTGATGACGTCAGTGGTCTTGTCGCTCCGCCTACCGCATCCCGAGCGACTTGACCCTGACCAGCCGAATGGGAACCATCGACTCGACCTGCGGCCGCCCACGTGAGCTGGCCTATAGGAAACAAGCAAGCAACGAGACCTCTGACGTCACAATAAACTCACATATTTTCCCGCGCTGAGTAAATATTTGATAATTACCATTTTTGTTAAGTTAATAAAAAATCACTGGTTTAATTTATTTGTGTGAAATATTGATTTCTGGCATAATAGTACCACAAAGTACCTGCTCCGACTCTTTTTTAATTTTTTCCGCTCATAGGAAAATACACTATTACGTCAGTCTGTCACTAATTATGTCAGATGTCAGTTTTATTTGTGTCTCTTGATATTCGTTCAATTGTTTATGTTTATTTTGTAGTAGTTGTAGTTACTTGTCACTCTTTATTCTTCTGATTGCTTTTTCCACTGACATCTGACATAACTAGTGAAATAATGACAGAACTTAAACGGAAACGGTTGAATGGTAGACATTAGCTGTCATTCTTGTCATATAAACCACTTTTTGTTGGTAACACTGAGTTGAACTGAACTCTTCTATTCGTTTTGACAATCTGTCAAATAGATTAGGAACCAAGTATTTGAATAATAATATTACTAAATTAAATCTTCTTCTTTTATCCACAAATTCCAAGGATTTATCAAGAGACCGTCCAATTTAAAAGACAAACTGTGTGTGCGTTCGCTTTAATTTTCAGCAAATTGCGACCTTAGAAGTCCTCTTCAAAGGATGCATTAATTTCATCGCGTAATATACTTTGTCGAATCGTTTTACATTAAAATACAAGATGTTGGAAACTTAAAGCCAACTTAAGATTATAATTCATTTATTTATGATTTATGTTGAAATCTAACCGTAAAAGTTTCAGCGTGACCTAGAAGAGAATGAAGTTGTCCTAAACCACTTTTGATGTCGGTATTACCGGTATTACGGAGGAGGACAAAAGCGAGAAAAATATTGTGCTTTATGGAACTTTTTCACGTCTAAATTTACACATTGTTCATACTCGTTATACGGGGGGTGTCCCGGGAGTTTATAAACGAAGTAGAAATATCCCGAAATTAGAGTAAGAGAAATATGCGTCTTTGGTCTGGTGGACAAAGACGACATAAAAGAATGCAATGATGAGACTAGGCAAGGTGCAAAGACTTGCTTGTCTCAGTATTGCAGGGTGTATGAGAAGCAGCACTAAAAGCCTTATTTGGCCTTCCTTCATTACACTTCGAGATAATGGGGGAACAAGAATGGAACTATTTAGGCAGCAAAGTAGCCAGAGCAACAAAATAGTTAGATAAGGACACATATCTATTAAGGACATCATAAGTGGAGCCATTTTAGATATGAAAACAGACTATATGGCCACTAAACTTCTCCCTAATGCCAAATATGAGGTAGAAATACCTCACAGAAACGACTGGTAAGACCCAAGCAGATTGAAGTCTCCCCGAGGAGAGACCTGGTACACAGACGGGTCACAGACTGGGGAAGGGACAGGAGCAGGTGTGTAGTTAAATGAAAAACACAAGATGCTCCTTCTCACTAGGAAAACATACCTCTGTATTTCAAGCAGAGATTTATGCTATCTTAGAATGTGTCAGAATTAACAAACATAGAACTGACACTCATAGGATAAACATACTAACTGACAGCCAGGCAGCCCTTGCAGCTTTAAACAGCTGCAAGGTAACATCCTGACTGGTAGAAGAATGCCAGAAAGAGCTAAATGAACTAGCAGACCACATTAAAGTAAGACTATAGTCTATATAGAAAGGACAAGGAGTAATAAATCATTCATTTAAGTAGCTTTCATAGACGTACCAAAATATATTTTAAGAGGGTATACCGTAAGGTACATTTTGTATTGAACGAATGAGTTGCAGCTATGCTAAAGAATATACGATTTAGGTCAGAGGTAACGGGATGTACTAATTTTAATAAAAAAAAGTGATAGAGGTACATAAATTTTAGTAAGTTTGATAAAGAAAGGCAACACAGTTTATTCATAATAGAAAACAAACCAATCTGTAACAATAATTATTTTATATATTTTTGTTCTTTTTGTAAGAAGATTAATTCAAACTTTGAATATTGTCACCAAAAACCAAAAACCAAAAACAGGTCCATTATCTTTAAATGAAAAAACTCTGATATTGAATTGTTATATATCATTGAAAAACAAGGATCCAAGTGCAAGTGTTGATGATATTGTGGAATTAACGGCTGCTATGTTGTGTGTTGCTAAATCAACAATTTATAGATTACTAAAAGAAAGCAAGAATGGAACTCTTCAACCCCCTAAAACTCCTTCAGGCCGAAAACCAATTGAGATCGATGAGTCAAGGCGTAAAGTCCATGGATTTTACTTACGAAAGGAAATTCCAGCACTTGACAAAATTATGACATCAGTGCAAGAAGATACGGACTATACAAAATTCTCCAGAATGACATTATGCAAACTTTTGAAAGATGTGGGTTTCAGATATACAAAATATAATAGAAAATCTCTCTTGATAGATAAACCGGAAATAGTTTTTTGGAGAAGAGACTATTTAAGAAGCATTCGACATGCCAGAGAACAAAATTTGAAACTCTTCTACTTAGACGAAACATGGATAAATGCTGGATATACAGTTTCCAAATCTTGGCAAGATGGAAACATTAAAAGCGGAAGGCAGGCATTCGTGGAAGGTTTGTCGTTAGGTTTGCAGCTACCATCTGGAAAAGGAAAAAGACTTATCATTGTCCATGTTGGAAGTTCTGAAGGTTTTGTTGATGGTGGATTATTAACTTTTATTTCAAACCGCACGGGGGACTATCACGAAGATATGAATGGGGATGTCTTCGAGGAATGGTTTGTTCAAATGTTGGATCTGATTCCAAAAGGGGCTGTTATTGTTATGGACAACACAAGTTACCATTCACGGTTACGAGAAGCATTGCCCACAAGTCGTTGGCGTAAAGCAGAGCTTTTGGAGTGGCTTATTTCGAAAAATATTAAGTTTCCAAAAGATCCACTAAGGAAAGAACTTTACAGAATTGCAAAAATGAACAAGAATAAATACAAAACCTACATTGTAGGAGAAATGGATTCTTCTCGTGGTATATCAGTTCTTCGACTTCCCCCTTATCATTGTGAACTTAATCCCATAGAATTAATATGGGCTCAGGTAAAGGGGGAAGTTGGAAAAAAAATAGTACTTTTAAAATAAACGATGTTGTGAAATTGTTTGAGAGTGCTGTCATGTTAGTAAGGAAAATTGGACAAACTGTATCGAGCATGTTATCAAAGTAGAGGCAAATATGTGGAAAATTGACAATATTTGTGATTATTTAATCGACCCTATTATTATTAATGTCAACAACGATTCTTCCTCTTCCGAGTCGGATATAGAATAAAATGTAAGTAATAAATGTATTCCAATAATTATTTCTTTTCATTTTTTATTATATTATAATTTAAAACGTATTTTTTTCCCAAAATACACACCACAGCATTGCGTTATTGCTTATCTGCTAATCCTTTAACAATGAAGAAACCCTAAACTTTGCTACAACTGAAACAAATACGGGGTCGATCTACCTGGTTTTTAGATTTACGGAAGAAATGTAATTTAAAGTAAGAGATTTATCAAAAATTTCATTGTGCTCCCTGTAAAGGTTTTGCATACTTAATTAGGGTTTATTACTCCTCGTACTTTTTGTACATACTATAGTGTGGGTGCCGGGACATAACGGTATTTCTGGAAATGAACAAGCTGATGAACTCGCGAGAAGAGGTTCAGAAACAGCATATGTTGGACCAGAACCAGCTCTTGGGACCACAAAGAAGGTAGTCCGAGGGCAAATACAAAAATGGGTACAAAGCCAACATAGACAGAGGAACACTCCAAAGCAGGTACACAGTAAAACCTTCCTAAGTGACGCATGTGTAAAACGGACCGAAGAACTACTGAATATCAGTGGGAGTAAGCTAAGAATTATTATAGGTAATCTAACGGGTCATATTCCGGTAAAAGATCACCTGCATAAAATAGGGTTATATAACGGGGACCTCAGCTGCAGACTTTGTGGCCTGGAGACCGAGACCGTAACCCATATCTTATCTGACTGTGAGGCACTGGACTCGAGGAGACAAACAATCTTCGGAGAAGGCAATGTGCCACTTGAAGTATATGGCACACATCCCATGGACCTATATCATCTACTCGAAGGTACGGGGATAACCTGATGGGTGGGAGTAGAGTACAATAAGCCAATAGGATGCAGTGCTCCCGGCATCAGAACGGCTTCCAGAACACACACACAAAAAAGAGGAATAAATTGAAATTTAGACATTTGTAAATCATCTGGCTCTATGTTTTTAAAACAACAATATTATTTTGTGTCACAAGGGAAGAAAATGAGCTTTGTTGGCTGTTGAAGCGTTTCCTGCATGTGTGACACACAACTGTTTTTATCCTACCGAATAAGCCAATAAATAGGAAGATACTACAAAAAACTGAAGATTAATATGAAAATTCACGTGAAACGTCAAAGTCATTAGGTTTGTTCCCGTAGCAAGTTCCTAACTGTTATGGACATATTGAGTCTGCGCAGTAAGAGAGTTCAGGCTCTGCTGGAACGCTTTTTTGATACTGCGCAAACTCATTATGTCCATAACAGTTAGGAACTTGCTACGGGAACAAACCTATTAAGTGACGGATGGTGAAAATCTTCAAAAATCATGGCGTTATGATTTTTCCGATCAATTTTTGGTGTTTATATGATTTTTATAGTTTACCGGGTGTCCCAATAACAAGATTTGGCTTGTCTACACTCTATAAAAACCAATGTACCATAGACGTGCTATTTTAAATGCCAAAATGCTGGGAATTTTAGCTAGATTTACTATACATTTATCTAATATCTTGGTATTTTCCAAGCTATTAGTTGAATCAGTTGATTTGTTTGTAATTCAATCTTAATTTGAAATGTAATGCGTTGAAACGGAACTGGGAATTCTCTGTATTGATGAAGGGTAGTGGTCGGTCGTAAATTTAACAATCTAATAATCAGTAAGCTGTTAAATTTAGATCTGAAGGTTTCTTCTTGTTATGAGCTTCAAAAGTTCATCATCAGGTGGTTATTTTTATTGAAAGATTGTCAAAAACAAGAGAATATATATATTTTTTATTAATTCATAGAGATAGAGATAATAGAGAGACTAAAAATAATTATAATACTTCATGAATGTAATATATTTGGTAACGAACTATAGGGCTCTAAAGATGGGAATTAAAAATGTTTTTCATTTATAATTATTGTTGGAAATTGGTAAAATTTTAAATCTTTATAAACTTTATTCTTTTTGGCGACAAAAACACTTGTGAGCTCAGGTCTGGACTAAGTTCCATGGTTGATGCGGCAATTTTTTGTTTAATTTAACTTTTTCGGCAACCTCCCGGAAATTATTCACTTCCAGAACTTTTCCGGACTAGTCCAGGAATAATACATCGTTGTTGTCATTGAACTTAATGACCAAATAATAGTATGATAATCTACTTAGGTATGCTTTGGAAGAATGCAGTTATTACCATAGCAACCAAATAACGACTGACCACTTTGACATTATAATAGTTGACATTTTGCTTTTTAATAGCTTCCATGGTTTTATGTCGCGATCATTGCAATAAATAATGGAAGGCAATAGTGAAAACGAGTTTGAAAATGTGCCTGACACAATTTCCAATGCAGCAGCTGCTGTAACAGCACAATTATTACCTAAAAAATCAAGGTTTAGGTTCAAGAACGTTTTTAATTTGTTCACAAAATGGATGGATATAAAGAAATGCGTGGAAAGTAATTTTGGCATATTTGGCACAAAAATCAATACCTGTTAAATCCTCTACCCTGTATGTTTGGTTGACTACACGAAAATTATTTTTGTGTATATTAATAAAGCTCAAAAATGCACGGTCGGCATAACACGTAATTAACGACTGCTTTTACTTAGTTTGTAAAGAGAATACTTACATTTTAAAAGCACCCAGCTCTCGATCTTTACCTTGACAATGTTGTAATCCTTATGTTGACATTTCCTCTCTAATGAACACGACTAGAAAATGGCGCTTTTGAGCAGATTATACAAAACAAACATTCAAATCATCAAGTTGAGTTAACTTGATCGCTGGCAGAAGACAGAGGATTTTCGTTAAGTCTTTTAAGTAGTTTCGAGGCACACATTTAAGCATTAAGCAGGTCGAAAAATAAGAAGTATCAAAATAATTTATAAAGCGTGACCCATTTTGTTTGGCTGTAAAATCCGCATTTTTCAACCGATTTTGATTTAAATTTTTTTGTTAGATTCAGTATTAAAAACAGTATTTTGGCACAAATTTTCATAGCTCAATTACTATTTTCAAGGCCCTCTATGTTAAGTTTTCTTTGCCAAAAAAGACAAAAGTACATTAGGCATTTTTTTTCTCAAATATAACTATACCACTGAATTCAGAATCATCACAAATGGAAACTACCAAAATATTATAAAAAAAATTTCATTAACGACAAAGTTATTACAACATGAATTTGGAAAAAGTGTTATTTTCATTAACTTTTTACGTCGAATGTAGATAAATTTTTGAAATGGCAACATGGTAAACAAAAGCCAGGAAGATAGAGTTGAAATAATACCCTTCTTGGTGTTCGTCATCGTGTGTATATTCGGGTTTTCGGCAATTTTACATTACTCTCAGAAGCTATAACTCCAGAACGGGTTAGGTTATCGGCTTTGAATTTTTACTGTGCAATATGTTTAAGTCCTTGTTTTTGTTTACCATGTTGCCATTTTCAAAATTTGTCTACATTCTACGTAAAATATTACTGACTATTTCACTAGAGTAAATTGATAACTGACAAAATTTGAAGGTTTTGAACTGGCAATTTTTTGTCTTGTCGCGGCAATTTTTTGACGTTTAATATATCAAATCTTTGTGTATAAAATTCTATCACTCTGTGATAAAATTCAATATAAAATCTTTGTTAGTGGTTTCTAAGGAAACTAAGTTGTTCATTTATTTATTTAACTGTATAAAAATTATTAAAACTGTTTCAAAAATTTAAAAAAATATTATTAACATGAATAATACAAGATTTGGAAATAATTCAATAAATGAAATAGAGAGTACAATTAAGCAAAGTATACCGCGAAAAAGTCTGCGTGGGAACAGTTTAGAATGTTTCTGGACGCACGTAATAATTATACGTTAGAAAAGTATACTTCTGAACAAGTTATAGCAAAAATTCTTGAAGATTATGGTTTTAACATGAAAAAAAGATATGGAACTGATTATACTGAAGCTAGTGTGAAAACACTTTGGAATACGACTGCTCAAATGGTTCAGGAAAAATATTTTCTAGAATTTAACATGAAAATTGATCCATTTAAAGATATTACCTATAAATTTGCTAGATTGGCCAGGGATACAAAACGTAAAAAGCTTCAGGCTGAACCTGAAACCAGAAAAAGAAGTTCTAACGCGTTTACCAAAGAGGAATTGATGGAAATGGTAGAAAGCTATTCTGAAGATAATCCTGATGGGTTACAAAAAAAGTTTTTTCATTTATGCTCGTTCGAATTAGCATGGCGTAGAAATGAAGCTGCTAATTGTGATATTAATTACTTTGAAAAAGAATATGATAATAAAGGTAATTTTACTGGCAGGGTAGAATATAATCCAATCTTTTCCAAAACGACACAAGGAGGATCAAAAGCTTTATCTGTCAGTAAGTGGCTGGCAAGAAAAAATGCTAACAACAATTTGTGTCTTGTTCGTTTATTTTTAAAAATTATCGAAAAAAGAGAATCCAATCCTTATCTAACAACAACAAGATTATTTTTAATAGTACATCCAAATTGGGAGAAAGGAATAGGGTACAAAAATTCACCATTGGGAATTAATACAATTTCAAAGTGGACGAAAATATCGGCAGAATCAATTGGTATAGACACAAAAAAATAACCATTCACGCATAGAGCTTCTGCAATATCTGCATTAGCAAAAGAAGGAGTTGGTGAACAAGAAGTAATTAAGCTTACAGGACATTCTTCTACCCATTCTTTGAAACCATATTTACAATTAAAAGAAGAACACCATTTACAACTTATAGAGAACCTTCGAGAAAATAAAAATAAAGGAAAGGAATCCCCAGTTTCTAACTTAAATTCATCACAGGTTATGATGCAAAACAATCCCCAAAATAATGCAACAACGTACAACTATAATAATTGTACTTTTTACATAAATAAGCAAGTGATTTTTTTTCAGAATGTTATTATTTTTTTGGCTTTGTATAATTGAATTTTGCAATAAATAAAACGTTTAAACATGTGATTTTTTAGTTTTTCTATTTTCAATTAAAAATTTTGTAAGGTAAAATTTTTCTCTTGTCGTATTCAAGTTTGTTGCTTTTAGGTAATTTCGCAAAATTGCCAAGCAACAAACTTTCATGACAATCGAAAAATTTTGCCGAAAAAATTTTCACTCTCGTGGTATTATATATGAAAATACCACTTTTTCCAAATTCATGTTGTAATAACTTTGTCGTTAATGGATATTTTTTTATAAATTTTTGGTAGTTTACATTTGTGATGATTCTGAATCCAGTGGTATAGTCATATTTGAGAAAAAAAATGCCTAATGTACTTTTGTCTTTTTTGGCAAAGAAAAATTAACATAGAGGGCCTTGAAAATAGTAATTGAGCTATGAATATTTGTGCCAAAATACTGTTTTGATACTGAATCTAACAAAAAAAATTAAATCAAAATCGGTTGAAAATGCGGGGATGTTTCCAGACAAAATGGCTTACACCGTATAAAAAGATGTTCGAAAAATTTTTAAATATTAACACTTTTTTTTCAAAATTATTTTTATATTTCAGTCTTAGGTAAAGCTATTAGTATTTATTTATTTATTTCAAATTTTAAAACGTTTTTGAAAAGAATAGGTGTAGAGAGCAACAAAACGTTTTCAATACATTTCTAATGACAACTCAAAAATTCTATTATTACGATTTTTTGACTTGTATTTGTGACAAATTTTCGAATTTTCTAAATGTACACGCCGATGTCCTTCTTCAGCTTCCGGACGCCACTGAATTCTGCATACAAATAATAATTTTAAAACACCCTTTTTCAAACAATGAAATTTTAAAATCCAAAAACTCCGTCTCTGTATTCTACTAGCTGATAGATTGGATGGAAATGACAGCGGCTTTTCAAGATCGCTATTAAATGTATTAGAAATTTCCTGCAGCTTTTCCACATTAAAGTTGATGGAAAAGTATTCATTTTACTGAATAACATTTTTGTAACATTTATCACAATTTCCACGCTTAGATTTTATATAGTAGCACGTCAAAAAAAGAACGATTGTAGTGAGATTTTTAAAAAACAAGATTTTATTGACTCACCCTTCAAACAGCGGATGATAATGCGATAATGCTTGCTTCAATTGAACGTACAGCTCCGAACAGAAGTCCACAAATGAAGGATCGTACTCGTCAGACGTCATTATGGCATTTTTAAGTGATTTAAACCACTCCGGTGTTCCTTTTCTCAAAGAAGCCACTATTTCCCCTCGAATTTCCTTATTAAACGGACAGCACTTCCAAAAAACTTTCTTAAAACACAATAAAAATTTAATAGAGCATCAAATTAACCATACCAAGTATTAAAATCGTGCCCAATATGTTTTATTTACTATAAATACGATAAAAACATTTTTAATATTGTTATTTTGTATTAACCTACAAAATTTGAAAACGTTACGCTACTGATTCGAAGTCGAATGTCAATTCAACAATATGGCGCTGGTTTTGACAATAAGTTCGCGCATACGACTGCAACTTCACGTGGCTTTTTCTTACGTGAAACTGAGTAGACTTGAAGCAAATATAGAGGAAAGTCACCAAATTTGGAATAGTATCCTAATATGGAATGCCTTAATTTCTCTAAGACTATAAGTATGAAACGCAACACTCGACCATCTTCTGTTTCATTCGGTCTACTAACTATCGCACCCACACCATCGAGTCAGTTGCGCGAATGCTTCACGTGTGGCAGGCGTGTTTTGTTTTGTTGTCGTGCAGAAAATTTTAAAGGTAAGTAATAAACGAGTATTACCAGCTGTTATGTTTGTTTACGTAAGTGTTATACTATTTGGTATATCGGTATTATGTTTATTTCACCATTTTGTGATCTTTTGTCATTAAAATATTGTGACTTTAAAAAATATTTAGAAGAGTTTGAACTAGTATAAAAATCCAAATATGGACAGTCGTTGGTGTCTAATTATGGAATATTAAATTAAATGCTTGATGTGTGGGCTCTGGGCACATTATGATTGTGCTGGTCCAGAGTTTGATACTTGGATCTGTGACTTTTGCAAGTAATTATGTAACTTCATTCATTTATCACAATATATTATATTTATTTAATTTATCTCAAAGATATTAATGTCCATTTTTGTTATTATTATGTTGATTTATGCTTATATTCCATATATAGATACCTTTTCCATATTTGGTTACTCATTTGTGATTTTGTTTTTTGTGTTAGATTTTAATTTGATAACTAATATATTTGATTAAAGGCTGTTAACTACTACATATAAATGTATGACTGATTAGTAAAAACATTAAACTGATTTAATTTATATAAAGTGTTTTTTTTATATCCCAAAAACAAAATGGTATTACATATTTGGTAACTTTCCTCTACTGTCACCAATATAAATAAATGTCAGATAAAGTCGGATGGATATTAAGTTCGCGAATAATAAATCAAGAAAAATGTCCTCCGATGAAGAATTGATGGATTGTACCCCTCCAGAAATAGAGGTATTATAATATTTATCAATGTGTAATATTTTTAAATATAAAAAAGGGTGGGCAGTGAGTGCGGGAGGTCAGGGCAGGAGGTCAGGGCGGGAAGTAGAGGTGTGTAATATGACACTTTCTAACCTTCAATGACGTTAGTAATGACAGCATTACATATATGGTTGTGAATAAAAATATTTATTTACTCACCATATTCGACAAATAAGCTAAACATCTTAAAATATGCTCCAGTCTTGTTAAAGAGGGTGAATGTAATGCGGGGAATAATTGACGGTGATGACGTAGTTGCTGAAGCCATCGTTCTGGAAAAAGAAGAAATAAAAAGAAAGTTATATTTTCAATTTAAAACTTTTTACTACCTTGCATAGCTGTGAATTTTTCAGCCAACCACATTTCCTCTTCTCTAGTCAGCGTATAATTCATCCAAGATGTTTCTACGTCAGTCAAAAGTTGTAGCATCCATCTTGGATCTAAGGGATATTTCAAATAAACTCTGGCCGCCGCAACGAACCTAGACATTGACGTTTGTAGTTCGCTCAAATCGCCTGTGAATAAATATTTCGTTAAATAAATGAATAGATTTATATTTACCCTAACCTTGAACGGCGTGTTGATGTAAAATGGTCAAAGCCATCCCTGGCAGATCTCCGTTCCAAGTCCAAGTTTCTCTCCCCCAATTCCTTAACTCGTAATCTATGAATGTTGCGAATAAGTTTTCGTGTTGCGTCAATTCCGTCCAATTGTCATCGTCGGAAACTCCGCGTGTCTCTCTAGTCGACAACCACATTTTTAATTTAATACGTCCCTGGACGGAACTACGTTGCGAACGAGCTTCTAGTTTGAACCAGCCTTCCAAGCCTGTAGAAGGAATGTCCTGGAACAAAGGAACGATAGGTATAATATCCTTTGAATTGTAAAACAAATGCTCATTTTTTCTTTAATATTATGAATGAGCAAACATAGATTTTAGTTGACTGTTAGTATAGGTAACTATACAAACTACTGAAAATTATCCCTTCAAAAATAATACCATGCTTACCCTCAGATATTTGAGGACCTGGGGCAAACACTCAGTCGATGCTCTCTACATTGAATGGGGTATCTTACTATTCGTACTTATGCTATCTCTGTATCTGTAGAGTAGGGAGGGTGAGTGTAGGCTCACAGCATGACCGAGGAGTTGTCCTCCTAGGTCATCGTCCATCCTGTTCTTCTCAGAAAGGTGGACAGGTCACTAGGAGACATCTCCTTTATATCGGCAGGTGTAGGCCAAGTCTCACCGAACACACACTCTCTTATTGACGATAACTCCGGACACTCGCATAAGACATGCCTGACAGTTTCATCTTCCTGTTCACACATCCTGCATAGAGTTGTGTCCACTAGCCCCTTAGTATGGAGGTGTTTCCTCAGTTGACAGTGGCCAGTCAGAAATCCTACTCTTAAACGTAGGTTTTTCCTGGTCATCGTTAAATATTTCTTCGGCGCCAGCTTCCCAGGGTCGCCCAGGGTGATCCTAGCAAGACTGCATCCTTCGATTCCACCCATCTCTTAAGGGATTGAGCATGGGTGTAACGTTTGGCTAGTTCCGCAATTGTCGAAGTCGTTGGGCCGTAGGTGTCACTGGGTCCTAAAATTTTTAGTCCAGCCGCTTCCCTGGCTAAATAATCGGCAATGCGATCACCTTTACTCCTGTGGTGCCCTTTAACCCACCTCAGGATAATATTGTAATGTTTTTCTTATTTATTTGAACTGTTTTTACCGTGGGATAAAATTATAGGCTCACTATGGCTAATTACTATTGATTTATTGAAGAAACACTTACACACTATAATAAACTTAATTTATATACACACTACTTAATGTCTACTAATTTATTTACACTCGGTATAATAATTGTCCTAATTTATATTCAACACTATTTATATTCACTTTCTGTTCACTCACTGTATAGTGTATACTGGAACTGTTTACCGTATACTGAACAACTCCTCGACTCACTCAAAATCCCGCGTATATATAGTACTTCGTAACTCCAGACCCTTCTTGAATATACCACCCCTGCGTATATTTTATAATTCTAGAACATTCGTGAATAAACCATTGTATGGTACGCTTCGAGAACAGTCTGAATATTACCTGCGAAAGAACCTTTCTAGAATGGTCGCATTCATAGTTTCCGACAGGACCGGCTTCTGAATCAGTGAGTTCGTAATAATATTGTTATCTGCCGAGGCGTTAGCTAAATCTTGGTGGCACTCTCGTACTAGCCCCGATATATAACACGTACTTATGGTATCATACAGTGTAAATAAATAAACAACTTAAATATCGCAAAATTTTTGGAAAAATTGTATGTAAGAACCATTTCTCACTATTTTCATCAGATCTTTATTTCCAGGACTAAAAAGGATTTCCTTACGATCTCGCTGAATCGTTTTCGAGGGTTAAATCTCGAAGAACAGACGAACATAGCTTGTTATAAATCTCGTTATTTATTATTGCGCCACGAAAATCGGCATACATCGCGGCTCAGGCGAATACGAGGCAGAGTCGATGGGTTTATCTCTAAAACCCACCTCGGACAAGTCGCTGAAAGCACAAAAATGTTGCTGTTTTTATGATGTTTTGTTATTTTTCTAGTAAAATGGATGTAAATATTTGAAAATCAATTAAGGAGATTGAAATTCATAGGATTTTGTTCAAAACTTCGTAGATTTTGGTGAGGTATATATGTATTTTGGGGTGACATTCACTGAGACCTGCAAGATATATTGTGCCCCTTACTTCTGCCTAGTTTTTGAGGAGAGTCTCAGAAACTAGCAGCTCCTTTACTCCTATTTCCCGGAGGAATTTCAGGATGTCTGTCGGCTTCAACTTAGGTAAATGTTCCTCTTCTATCCAGTAATCTCCCAGGTGCTGTGCTCTAGGATTCTGAAGTGCTGTGCAGTTGGAAAGTATGTGGATGGAGGTTTCTTCTTCCATGCCGCAAAATCTGCATTCTTCTTCCTCTATTATTTTTAGCTTTTTCAGATGCCCATTCAGGCGACAATGTCCTGTTAGGATCCCTGTTAAAACTCTTAGCGCAGTTTTACTTTGACTTATGCATTCATTTGATCACAACAGGCTGTAGTCACCCAGAAGAGTCTTTGATTGTATGAGTCCCACTAGATCTTTCCAATGGTCAGATCTTCTCTTCTTAACCTATTTCTTCCAATATTACATTGGGACTGATTCCGCAAAAGGGTTCAGGCCCCCAGGAAGGTATTTCAGTGCCCCTCTTTGCTAGTTCTTCTGCTATTTAATTTCCTTCTATTCCAGTATGTCCTGGAATCCATAGTAAGGTGACTATATTCTTCTCGCCTAGTTCATTGAGTTTGTCTAGACATTCTTATACCATTTTGGCACTGATTACACAAGAGCTCAGTGCTCTAATGGCTGCTTGACTATCCGACATTATGATAATCCTTTATCGTTTGTATCCTTAATCAATATTGAACTGGGCGCACTTTCTTATGGCGTGGATTTCCGCTTGAAAGATACTTGGGGTTTTCCCAAGCTTTCAGAGTGTTTGGTTCCTGGCCCGAACACTCCTATCCCAGTTCCTTCTATTGCATTTGAGCCGTCTGTATAGCATTGAATGGCATTCTTTCCAAGTCTGGTAATGGTATTTGGATCCCATTCTTTCTTGTTGCTTAATTCCGTAACGAATTTCTTTGAAAAGTTATACTTTTTCATCATACCGTCTTGTGGCATGTCCCAGGCTGTCTGATTTCTAAGAAGTGACAAGGTGTTTTTTTTAATGATTCCCTCTCTACTTAGTGTGTATCTTATTCTTCCTGCAACACTTTCCACCACCATATGTAGAGGGGTGAGGTTGAGAATCATTTCCATGGCTGGCGTTAGGCATGTTTTAATTGCTCCTGTAATACATATGCAGGCTAGTCTTTGAATTCCGGAGAGGTTTTCTCTCGTCGTCAATAGGCTAGTTCTACTACTCCACGCAATGGCTCCATAAGTGATGATTGGTCTCACTATGGCAGTGTACATTTTTGGGTTACAACTCCAGTTTCTTCCTGCCAGATTCCTGCACACTACTAGAGCCAATATTTATTGGATCAACACGGTTACCTATTCTTCACTTTTTTCGGCTATATCCTGTGGGATAATGTACCCAATTGCTGTCTATATAATGGTGCAGATTAAATTGTGTAGCAGTGCATTTTTTAAAATAATGTATATAGTACCTAATTTGTTAAACAGGATATAATTATACCGTTGTTCAGCTTACATAGACTCTCAAATATACCAACAGATGACGCAAAGTTACTATTTTAGCATTCTTAGAGTGTTTTTTAAGGGATATTATAAAAATATTTCTATTGAAGGTCATCAGATACTTCGTAATAAAGAAAATTTCATTTTTTACCTTTAATTCGGAACGTTAACGCTGTAGATAGAAGTATAATGATCTGGAAAAATGGGTTTTGTCCTTTATTGACTCTAAAACGTAGTTGAGTGAAAGAGAAACGACGGCAATAATGAAGGTTCTTTGTAGAAGCGATCGAGCAGAGAGCCAGGCGAAAACCATGTAAAAGAAAGTGTCAAAATTTAAATTAAATAGAACGAGGATCGTATGTGTGTATGTGTGTTTTGTATTGAGAATGTCATTTGTAATGTTTGCTTTGGGACGAGATGGTTTAAACTGAAAAGATACAGTTTCGGTGTTACAATTTGCTTTTATTCCATCTGTAGATGAAAATTTCTCACTTAATTGTATACAAGAAGTGTTTAGTTTACCGAGTGAATGGGTAGCTTAATGAGAAAATTTACAAAAAGAAGTTCATCTCCTAAAAAAAAAGCTTTTTGACATTTTTAGTAACCTATACGAGGATCAACACAAAATATTGTGGTACCACAGCAACGAACAATAACTCATTAGTGTCAGTGTGAAGTTGGATGTCCAAAAAAGTAAACCAGAGTTACGCAATAAATTAAAAGAAAAAAGATGTCCACCGAAAATGTGAAAATCGAAAAATTGGAGTATCGAGCCATTATCAAGTACCTGGGTTAAAAGGTAAGAAGATTTAGGAAGATATGCTTAATACCCTTGGTGATCAATGTCCTTCGTCCTCTCCAAGTGTGGTTGGTGCTATAGCACGACTTCTAACACGTCTGCCTAACTTGTCCCACACATGTTCTATAGGATTTGCGTCCGGAGAACATGCTGGCCAATTCATTTTTTCAATGCCAACTTCTGTCGAGTATTCACTGACGCATCTCCCTGAATGAGGTCTAACGTTGTCCTGCATCATTATAAAGTTATCGCCAATAAATGGAGCGAATGGAACCACCTGATATGCCAAAACTTCCTCAATATTCCGTTGTGTAGTCAGTGAACCCCCTTTGATAAACACTAATTCTGTAGAGGCTTCACTTGATATGCCTACCCATACCATTACGTAACCTCCGTTATGACTCAGCCTAGGGCTAAAATCACATTCTTGGAATCGTTCCCCATTTTGTCTCCATACTCGTTTTCGTCCGTCTGGTGAATGTAGCGAGAACCTGGACTCATCGGTAAAGAGTATATTACTCCATTGCATAAGATTCCAATTGCTATGTTCACGAGCAAAGTGCAATCTC
>CAJUYH010002831.1:4887-36883 GCA_910591685.1 Galerucella tenella
TTATGATCATCCATGAAATATATCGGATAAAATGGCAAAGTCAAAAATAAAAACAAGAATCTAAATCATACTATTGAATCGATTATCACTCCCTGAAGATTTCGCACATTTCTGCCAACTTTAAAATCCTGAAAATCCTTTCTTATTAAAAACCCCCTAACCGTTTCCAAACCAAATCCCAGTTATAGAAGTTGTTTCGTATCCCAAAGCTCTTGACGCGCGGGGACCATACTGGGTAAAGATTCGTCATTAAAAACAATAAAAGGTTCCTCTTTGCTCATAACATTTATCATATAATCTGAAAATTAAAGAGTTTTACACAAAAGCAGCGTTGACAAATAATCTACTACCCAAAACCCACATTTAATGGTTGGTACTCTGTGCCAAACACACAAAGATTTGTTGTTTTGACAATTTTTAATAGTCAAAATTTAATACTTATTAAACAGTCTCGGTTCTGAGGCCCGGTTTATCAATAGCCAATATTATCCACCAGTTAAGTATCCGTCGGATAAAAGTAGCTGGCAGATAAAGTTCCAGTTTGTTTGGAAGCGGTTTATTTTATAGTTTAACTGACAGATAATGGAAGTTGGCAATGCTGACGAATGAATGGAAGCAATCTCATTGGTTGTTACCAGAACAAGGTCATGTTACATCAATTGATATTTTTGTTAGGTTATTGGTGAATGTTTATCCAAAGGTTTATGTGTTTATGTATTTTTCTTTCTTGAAGAGTTTTCGGTTGTTGATAAATATGAATTTTCTGAATGATTATATTCTGGATAGCGAGAGGACGAGGATATTGTGCAAGTTTTTGAGTACGGAAGAAGGCCTTATACAGTTAGGGAAAGAGTGGACAACTTCGAAAAGTGGGATGACCAGGATTTTCATGCAAGATTTAGGATGACAATTAATGACTATTAATATTAGAACTGATTGAGGATTCACTTGAGTGTCGAACTGCTGCTTCACCCTGCATCCAAGCCTCCTCTTTTGATTTCCAAGCTGCCCCATTTATCTATGGGTTGCCCCATCCGTTTTTTATTTTCTATTACATTTTTATGTTTATTTGCAATTTTTAGAAGCAAATTTATCTCCTCTTCTGTGAAATTGCATCCTCTCTTCTTAGTAGTACTAGTACTTCCCATTTTTTACTTTGCTCAAAACCCAAGTAAATTTGACACAACACCACAACGAAATCAAAACTGACAGATAAATATTTGACATTTTATCTGCCGGATAAACCGACCATTCCAAAATAGCTGGTGGTTAAGCATTAACAGACGGATAAATTGCTATTGATAAACCGGGCCTGAGTAACGTAATCAAGCGAGCAAGAAACGTAAACTATGCGACTAACTTACACAAACACATGTTCTAATGGCAACTTTAACAAGTAAAAGCAGTTTTTATTGTGAAAAAATAACGATTCAGTATTTTAACAGAATGCGTTTCCTTTTTGTATTCGAAAATTATGAGCTTTGATATGAGGTGGTGTATGCTGCCCCCTCGTAGCGTGTTGTGCTAGCAGTTATATCTGTAAAAGTTACAAGGCAGAACACCCTCGGAATGTGGTAGCTTTCATAAATATCAATCGCTAGCGTTCGTGATCGTTATAGCCAGTATACGAGGAATTATCAACAAACTTTAATTGAGATCTAAAACTTCACACGATGAAATCAAATGAAAAAGAATTGTTGTTGCACATAATATATTTTTTCGCCAACCTTGCTGGAGAACCAATCATATGAATACAAAAAATGGGGCGGAAAATTCAAACGCCATGATTTTATATTTTCCAATTTTTTTGTTTATTCGGTAGGTGAAAAAGAATAGTGTGTCACACGTGCAGAAGACCCTTTAGTAGCCGTTAACTATCAGCTGCCCTCACTCGTGCATCTAATAGTTTTGGGCTGCTGAAGCTCATTTTCTGTCCTGGTGGCTTATAAATGTCTTCACCATCATGGTGTATATACAATTTTTTTCACTACTAGCCAAATTTGAGACAAAAATTAAAAATAATTCACAAGGGCATCACGAGAAGCGTTTACTCCGTCGCCTGACTAACAAGTACACTGTCAGTTTTCGATATATTATGAACGTACTCGTTATGTCATCAGCCATTTTTGGTTGGGCGCGAATTTTAAACTAATGGTATTTTTATTCAAATAATTTAATCTTCATAGGTAATTTCAAGCAGCAATTTTGTTGAGTTAGGTTAGGTTAGGTTTAATTATTGACCTAGGTTAATAATGTGTCATGTGACAGTGACCAATACCAACTTTCTCATTTGAAATGCAGCTCCCTGTATGTACTCTAGGGACCTTGTAGACAACCTATGTTCTTTAGAATCATCTACTTCTCGGGCTATATGCTTCGGAAGACAACTAATTATACTTCTAAGTTAAATATTGTTGGTATATTATTATCAAGTAATTTTCAAATTTGTAAGAAGTTATAATAGTATAATATCTTGACATCTATAGACATTTTTAGGTTATTTTTTTGACGTCCATTAACTGTTTTCATGCCCAATAGTCTACTATTACTGAAAATATGAATTTTCCGTTGAAAACAACTCCTGATTTTCTACTATCCAGTTTATTCTTGTCATTTTTATTCATGAATGCACTACGCTGCATATATTATATTTTCACATTCGGAGTCCGCGAATATGCAGCGTGTCAAAGCCGCTTACCGCGATTTTCGATTTCGAATCGCAGGTGCGATTTATATGGCTCTTAAGATCGCATTTTGAGATTTATAGCACTTTTTTCCCGAAACTATTACTCACACTTTTCTTCTAAAGAACGGTGCCCGAATTTAGATATTGGTTTAAAATAAATATTTTTTTCGTCTACCTTTACAAGAAAATGACACTTTATGTACTCATTTCTGGATGAAAAAGTTCTAATTGTTCATTTCATTATGATTATTGTTGTCTTTATTTCTTTTTGTATTTATGTCTTTAGTTCAATGAATGGCTACAATTGGGAAGATTTCATATTTCTGATAGTAGATTAATGTTTCTTACAAGATTTCTTTCCTATTTTGTAAAACGCACTGGTAGAGTTAATATAACATCCTTCTTGGTGTGCGTCATCGATGGTTAACGTCCTTCTAGCACAATACGTTGGAAAAACAGACAGGTCTGTGATTAATCGTAATCAAAATATCACAATAATGAACCGTTTAAATGTATTTAAACGTTAATCCTAATCTTTGACTTGAAAAATTTGATTAGTTGACGTATAGATTACGCGCAAGCGCGACCTATCATTCGGGAGAAGAGAAAATAGGAAGCAGACGTACCTTTCGTAGCGGCAATGTGTCTTACGTCTTTTTCTAATGTCCCTTACTCCCACTGTTCTCAGGTCTCTCCTAACCTCCTCCAACCATTTTTTGCTTGGTCTTCCTCTTCTCTTTCTACTCTTTACCCGTTTTACTCTTTACTCGTTTTACCCATCTATACTCTGTCATTCTACCTATATGTCCCAACCATCTTGCCCTCCGTACTTTAATTATGAGGGTTATACTTGGATGCTTACATAATTCTGATACTTCTCTGTTTGTTCTTCTTCTGTACATTACATCTTCTATAATTCCATCATAAATTTTTCTTAGCATTTTACGTTCCCATATTTCTAGTTTATTCTTCTTTTTTTGCTCATTGTCTAAGTTTCACAAGCGTAGGTAATTGACGGTCTTATTATTGTAGGTACATTCTTATTTTAGCTGTTCGTGATATGTCTTTTGATTTTAACATCTTTGATACCATTCCTGTTGCCTTATTGCCTTTTGTTAACCTTTTTTCTATTTCCCTCTCTTCGTCTCCATCATTTGTGATAGTGACTCCCAAATATTTAATATTGTATTTGTTAATAATTAATAATAGGGTACAAGCATAAAATTTTCTATTGGTGAGAATTGACGCTTTATCAGGTCTCCTAACACCTTGCGCATGCCTATTTTTTCAAAAAAATATAAACTTTACTTTTAAAACGACTTTAAAAATCATAAAATGGCTGATGGCTGCCCCATGGTGTGACGTCATTTGTTTACGTTCTTATTCGTGTATCACGCTCTGAGTTCTTGTCACCTTATTTGTTTCAGAAAGCTTCAAAAATGGATGAAGCCAAAAAAAAAAGTTTGTATTCCAAGTATTGCATTGTTCCAGTGTGTAAATCAACGTCTATTAAAACTCCAGACAAAATATCTGTTACCGTATCTGGTGGCGCAAGCAAAAATACACTTAAAAGTACCTACTTCTATGCTGGTAATTTTTATTCTTAAATAGTTTGAGGTTATGTACCTATATGTCTAGGAATCAACCATAAAAACATCATTTTCTTACGACCGCACATCGAAATATGGTTGGTATATATTATATAAATAAAACATAGCTTAAATCGTACTTACGATAATACTTTAACTCCTTTTATTTCCTCTGCATTAAAGCAGCTGTTTGACTTCATAAATTCAAGCAGCATGAATTAGTCTACTTTGGGTAAGTTATCAATTTGTGCTTTTACAAAACCTTCGCTAGCCATATCTTTACTCACAAAATATGAAAGAATCATCACTGAACACTGAACTAGTAAATAAAATATATTCTTCCAAAAGTTTTGAAATATCCTCGGAAATATCGAATATTTATGTCCACTTTCCACTTTACGTTGACTTTTAGAAATAAAAAAAAGCACACACAAACAGTAATGGTCTCAAACAAACATATAAATGATATTTTTACGTCGATGAAGCAATTAATAGTTGATTAAAATACAATATAAACAGACAACTACACATAACCTAATGCAATACCGGCCATATTGACATAAGTAAACACAAGAGATATGACA
This sequence comes from Galerucella tenella, assembly GCA_910591685.1. NCBI lineage: Eukaryota > Metazoa > Arthropoda > Insecta > Coleoptera > Chrysomelidae > Galerucella > Galerucella tenella. The sequence continues at coordinate 9,747 of CAJUYH010002831.1, forward strand.
TCACACGTATCATCAGTTGCGTTCGGAAATCCTCGGGTTGTGGTCGGAAAGTGCATTGAAATTTGAATTTTATTTTAAAATTTGGGAGTAATTTCCAATGGAAACTGGTTTATTTCCTATTATTAGTAATTTTTGATATCATATTTACTATTATAAATTAATATCCAAGCAAAATATGAAATATGCGTGTACTCTATTGTATAAATAATTAAATAATGAAGTCAAAGCTATTAATTTTTCATAAAATACCTACATATTATGTCCATTACTGAGGTATATTTTAAACAAAATTTCATTATATGTTAGGTTTTAATCGTGTATAGAGATTTTTTCCCAATATTCCTGAAACCGTCTCTGTTCATGTCTCAAGGGACATCTGATATATATGAAATCGCCGCTATCACACCCAAATCGAATGATATTATTTTCCTGCATATTATAAAAGATCCTGCGTGGACTTATTTTGACAAGAAAGAATGGAAAGCAATCATTTTCTAAAAACGAACCATTCTTCTTGTTTTTTTTAATAATAAAGATTTTAGCACAGATGTACGAAATTTTTTTTAAATCACATTTTTTATTCGTAATATTCTTAAATAGAAAAAATTATACATCGTATCTTTGTGGAAATTTGTTATCGAGTCAATTTCGTGAATTGCCTAAATTATTTTATAAATTTTCTCATGATACACAGTAATGCTACTTCTCAAGGTGGATTCGTACAACGTTCATTATAATTACATTTTCATTGCCCAATTGAACCAGGTTATGGAACGATTGCTAAGTCGAGGCGTAGGCCGAGACTTAGCAACACGAAAGTGGAATGGTAAGTGATGCTGAATTGGACTGGAGCTGGTTGAGGCAGTAGAGACTGCTTCATTAGAATTATTGTCAAAGAAATCGAGAGAAAAGTACGAATATCCATATATACAACTGTGAGGAAATATCATTTACTTACAGTAAAGAAGTGAAACGGAAATCTTGACTTTTTCTAAGAAATTTTGACTGGAATGTGAAAAATTTTCTTGCGATTTGCGGTAGATTATGTTATTGATTTTCGGTAATTATCTGAACAATATACTTTCTATTTTTCGATATTCGAAGGGAATTGGAAGATAAAGTGATGGGTAGATTATATTGAATAGAATATACATGATTATTTACGAAAATATAAGGAACACGGCCTCAGATTGAGTTGAAATATCACAAAAATGCCTTCAGGAGATTTTATTATTATTTTTCAAAATAATAACACTGAAAACTGCCAACAAATAAATCGAAACAAACCTGGAAATGACAGCTGAAACATTTTTGGCACATGCGATTTCAATATAATGTAATTGTAATTATTATAATTACAGTTGAAAGCTCCTTAACAACTTCTTGATAAAATAGTGTAATTGGAATTCAATAATGTATTTCCGAGAACATCATGTAGAAAACTATGACAATTATCTCTTTCCAATGTAAATATAATTATAATATTGGGCGGAGTAGAATTCAATGAGACCTCTGGCGGAAAAAATTGTAACTGTCGCAACGAGTAAAATAATTCGTTTTTGTATTATATGCAAGTCAACGTAATTACCGTAAACTCGTACTTTATTTGTTTTTTGCGCGATCGATCTTTTTTGTTTATTTACATCATCGGTTGTCAGGTCGGTAGGTTGTGTTAGCTGGTTTCTAAGTCTCACACGTCGGTAAGTGATTTACTTACCGTTCAGACGTCGGTAAGTAAATTACTTACCGACATACATTTAAGTGGTCCTAAATAATATATTACTTCATTGATTACACAGAAGGAACAAAGTTTAGTTATATTTTTTTAATGAACAGAACCGAACAGATCAATATAAAAAGTCACTTTTGACATTTCGTTCATTTCGAAGAAATTTTAATTATTTTATTCGAAATTTAATACGAATGCGCAAAAAATGGTATAAGCATCTCGAACGTTAAGGATAATACCGGTCTCCAGTAAAATTATTTGCTGTCGATCGGTAAACAACCCTTACCGTTCTTAATACTTAATAAGTACTTAATACTTAATACTATAATTTTGTGTCAGTGACAAGTTTAAAACTGTGTTTTTCTATTTAACTCAACTGACATCATTTCTGAGGTAATATTCTTATATAACCGGAGATATTATGGAAGAGGTTATATTATTCTGTTTTTTGTTTTCATTGCAGATCAAAGAGAAAATACGTCGGTATTGAAGATTTAAAATATTACTCAATACAAACGTACCTTCCCTGCTACTTTTGTGGATATGACTATATACCTATGACTATATCAAAAATAAAATAAAAACACGAAATCAGACCTAAAACTAAAAAGTTAATTGAACGCTTGTTGTACCTACTTTTCACAAATTTCAACTATACCTATTACTCCAAAAATAGAAATATTAGGAGTCAAAATTTAGTTTAACAACACAAAATACTAAAGCACAATCAAAGAAAAAGCAAAATTTTTACAAAACACACACTGAAAATATCTAAAACAGCAATATAAAACCACTTAAATATCAAAGGGCTTATACGGCAGCTGATTTGTTTCACTCGTTGCTAAGATGACATTGACATTTCAGAGCGCCATCTATCGAATTCTACGTTTCCCAATAATGAAAATGTGATAATAATGAATCCCCCTATAGAGCAAAAGCGAAATTTTGATCGATAATTTTGTGACATAACCTCAAAACAGAAGTATCAGTTGAAAAGTTTACAGAACCATGACGATGGTAATACGAGATGGTAGGGAATTTTTTATCACATCTACGCCTTTGGACTGGGTAGTTTTCGTTCAAATTCACTGTAAATAATATGACTAGCGGTAGACTGGTCTTTTTTAACATTTCTGGGATTGTGAAAGCTTTGGCTGTAGAAGAGTCCCACCGTGTATACCCTGCTACATACAGATACACACTTACACACACTCACCAATCATGTCTTCCTTAGGGAACAACGCTCACCTGTCACAATGCGAAAATCCAAAACGACACACGTTTCGTAACAATAGAATCACGACGTGGCCTGAAAAGTAAACTTCACCCCACATTTATCCCCCTGTCCCATTCTTCGGACCCCTGGATTTCTTTTTACACGGTTTTCGATGCAAAACTTTCCACTCTTCTCTTATTTTTCTATAATCGAATTAGCATTTTGTACTGATCACAATTAAATTATTATCTAAACAGCTATACAATGTTTTTGGTCGCAACTTAAATCAAGGCGAGTACAACGCACATATGTGTATCATTTCGGAGGGGTTTATTTGGATTATTTTATAGAAATTGCTTCAACCAACTAAGTCACGGCGCCAGCTAATGTATTCGCTTTAGTAGAACGTTTTAAGCTATTAGCGATTTATGTATGTATTTTGGGGTGATATTCACTGAGACCGAAAAGATCCATTGTGCCCCCTTACTTCTCCTTAGTTTCTGAGGAGAGTCTCAGAAACTAGTAGCTCCTCTAGTCCTATTTCCCGGAGGAATTTTAGGATATCTGCAGGCTTCAACTTGGGTAAATGTTCCTCTTCTATCCAGTAATCTCCCAGGTGCTGTGCTCTAGGATTCTGAAGTACTGTGCAGTTGGAAAGTATGTGGATGGAGGTTTCTTCTTCAATTCTTCTTCCTCCAATATTTTGAGCTTTTTCAGGTGCCTATTCAGGCGACAATTTTCTGTTAGGATCCCTGTTAAAACTATTAGCGCAGTTTTACTTTGACTTATACATTCATTTGATCTCAACAGGTTGTAGTCACTCCGAAGAGTTTGATTGTATGATCACAACTAGATCTTTTCAATGGTCAGATCTTCTCTTTTTCTCGGCTTTACCTATTTCTTCCAATATTACATTGGGGCTGATTCTGCAGAAGGGTTCAGGCCCCCAGGAAGGTATTTTAGTCCCCCTCTTTGCAGCGAGTTAAATTGAATGAATTTTTTTTTGAAATAATAGCCAATAATATTGAAAAAAATATTAATAATTCATCTATTATTTAAAAAAATTAACAATATCGTATGTTAGGGGTTTATCTTGAAGAATTAGGAAAATTAGTGAATAATGCAATATTTGAGCCAGCTGCAAATCTAACAGGACGTTGAGATCTATACTAAGGGAAACTAAAGCAAGAAGTGAAGAATAATCTCCAAAGAACTGCAATTTTATTTTAGGTATAAATGAACACAAATAGTATAACAAATGTCAAACACGTTACCTTAGTCACGAATTTTCTTAGGCACGCTTTATGAAACGAGTGACTAAAGATGTTTTTGACACTAGGTCCTTACTATACTTTTTCTACACCCGCAGAACAAAAAACATAATTATTATATTCACAAGATGACAGACAATGAATGACGTGTCACTGAAGAATCAAATGACACAGAGCTACTGAATTATCTCAGAATATTGAATATAAATTACAGAAGATATACTTGGAGTGCGTTCGAAAAATGGTTAAACTTTACCCAAAGGGGCGAGAGTAGGTATATGGTCATGTGGTCAATAGAGTGAACTTCATCGGTGTGTTTTCGAACGAACTGGTGTATAATTATAAGCTAAAATAGATATTTCGCCATTTGCATCATAAACTATCTGGGATTTCATGTTCGCGATTCACGAAAAATGAATAATAATATGCAAAAATAATCACAGTGCAAGTGGTGGAAGCAACTTAAAAGTACACAACTTAACAAAAAACTGACAAGGAATGACAGGAGTGAAATTTACCTAGCGAAAGAGTTGGTTAAGAAAGAGTGTACTCTGGGTGACACCCAGGGTATTTTCGAACTACATAGTGTGAAAGTCAACCAGAGCATATAATAATTCATTTTCGAACGGCTGGTGTGCACTCGGTGTGACACGCAGAGTTATTTCGAACGCACTTTTGATGTGACATTTAAAAAATAAAAGATAAAAAAGATGTGTCGTTTAGCGAATGTCAAACTCGTGTCTTAGATGCGGTTTTAGTCAACGACCTGGGGCGCTATTCTTGACATCGTTCGCAACGTCACTTATACGCAAGCCTGCGAATGCTCCCTTTGCGAACATTTCCTAAAAATGATATTCTCGAGCACCCTTCGCAAAATCATACGAATGGTATTATTCTACTGCTCAAATACACTTGACAACAGTGCAATTCAGTGTCAGCTGACGTTGGTTGACGTTACAAATGACATTTTGTTAAAGTTTCGAATGTAAACAGAGATGTGAATAAGCTATTCGAATGTGTTAAGTTTATTAACTCATTCTATAAAAATGAACTCTACAGTCAATATTAATACCAAAATTAAGAGGCAAGCAAATGCTTCTATGGAACAAAAAAGATTGTTATTTGAATTATTGGAAGAAAATCCAAAACTAACATAAGGAAAATTTTCGATCGATTTTGCTCTGAAATATGTCCAAAAAATGATTTTCTAAATTCTCCAAATTGGCTATAAATTGTATTCATCCATTCCAAAAAATGTTTATCAAACCTCAACTAATATTACTTGTATTATAATAAGGATATAAGGATAATAATAATTTTAATTCTTACTTTGAGTGTCGAGATATATATATTTAACAAAAACAGCTTATGCATACAAAATTCAGGAATATAACCTATTAAATATCTATTGAATCGCATACGCAAGTCAGTTGCGATCAACAAACACCACTCGTTGTAAAATGCGCATAATCGCAGAGTTACGGATGGTCAAGAATACCAAAAGTCATTTTCATTCGCAGAATCATGAGATGCGCAGGACCTCGAAAGATGCGAACGGTCAAGAATAGCGCCCCTGGTCGTTGGTTTTAGTGACGGAAGTAGAAAAAGTACATTGAAGATAGGGAGTTCTTCATGTCAGGTATTTGCAAACATGCTTGTGAAGAGATGCATACTTACGGTCGGTAGGATTCTCACATTTTAAATGTAGGTACACAAATCGGCGTGAATATAGTTGATTGTATACATATTATGTATACTTACTGTATAACTGTTACTGTAAAAACTAACAGTTATTTATACGAATACGCATTTTAAAAGAAGTGGATGTGTCACCTTGTAGTTAGCGATGTTCGAAAAAAGTGGAAGGAGCAAAAGGTTTTTTTTTGTGATGGAAAACAGCAGAATTTAAGTTCGAAAAGAGTCGTTGGCGATAGGAGATGACGGCTGGACGTGAGTTAGGGAGTTTTAATGGTTCGAAAACATTTTTTATGCGACTTGACAAACTTTAAGAGTGTTCAGCTAAAACTTTTTATTCTTCGAGCTTAACGAAGATTGAGTAATCGAACAGGTTATAGGTTGAAAATAGAGAGATAGAGGATTTTTGTATATTACATCGAACAGAACTAACTGAATTTTAATATAGGAATTTCATTATTGGAAACATTCAGACAAAAACAATATTCCAAACGACAATATTTGGCTGCAACAAGATGGTGGGTGCTCCACCTCACTAGGCGCGTTTGATGAGGCAATACCCAAAAACTGTGTTTCCCAGAAGATGGAAGGAATTAAAAGATATGTTCACCACAGAGATAAGAAGAATTGAGCATTCTATAATTTCCATACGTCACACACTTGAAACTTACTCCGTATGTATCACTAGGTAGGTAGCTATTATTAGAAACAGCATCTAGATAAATCAGTTGAACATAAATTATAGGAGAATACTAAGATCAGCGATACCAATAATTGAGGAATATGTAATTTTTCAAATATCGTCTCATTTACGTTAGTTGTATCTGGAAGCGATCTGTTATACTTAATAGAACAGAACTTTAATTATAGCCTGGAGTGGTGCGTTGTTTTCTCTACCGTTACACCTACATATTATCATTTATTTTGAGAACCTCTTAAATAAGTTTCTAATTGTGCTCCAGTGGAAGATATGGCAACAGCGCGTTGATTTGTGATGGCAAATGGTTAAGAGACTGGCATAGGGCATGTCTACGTGACGTCACAAACTATTTTGACAAGAACTTGGTGGTAAAACAATAAACAAAGCGTTCAGAACACGCGGTACTTAATAGTGAGGTTATGCTAATTTATAATGATAGATCGTGTTTGAGTTTAGTTGGTTCTGCTTCAGTGTACTTTTAAAGTTATTTTAATTGTTGAGCTTGCATATTTAATAATATATAATATAGGTTAATAGTTGTTTAATAATAATTATTGATCGTGTTCATTGTTTATTGTTTTACCACCGGGGTATTGTCAACTGTCAACTGTTGTGGACATGCCCTATTGTCATAATTTCACTCGCATTTATGTTCATTCACTCTTTCCTTTCATTTTTTTTGTTTCTTTCCACTGAATCCTTGAACATTTATGATTTAGTCAATGAAATATATAAAATTCAATTCTGATATTCCTGATTTTGATTGAATAAAACGAAATTTGTGTCAAAAATCTAAAGGGAGAAGAGCGACATACAATTGTTATGTTTTCTTTACATTATACACACTACTATGATATAAGATCATTTTCAGCCTGAGCGGGTGACCAAAGTGAGCAAGAAATCCTCAAAGAATGCGCCAAAATAATAAGTGGAGGAAAGTGGAAAGTCCATCATAAAGTTTGAGGTTGGCGTATTGGTATTGGTTTTGATTTTCGAGCTTAGTGTATACGCCTGTTCGCGAACAGTTGTAGAGCAGCTCGGCAGTTCGTTTGGGGTTCCGACTCCAGTCGGTACTTTCAAAGGGTTCGTTTGCGAACACGTGGCGAACTCAGTATGTGTGTGGACGTTGACTGTTTGGTATCATAATATACGCGCTTTCTTCGTCGCTCTCCAGCGATGACCTTTTTCAAATTCAATTATTTCAATTTTTATGAAAGTGCAGTTCTAATTCGAACTTTTCAATGAGCTAGACCGAACTGAACACAAAACTGAAACTCTTTTTGTGTGGACGATGTATTTGGGAGCTGCTTGTGTTCAATTCGGGAACTGTTCTAGAACAGCTCGCGAATTCTTTATTTCGGTCTGTAACCAACTTAAAAAGAATAAGCAGAATCATTTAAGTGAACAAAGCAGCAAATTTGTTCGAGCAAATTGCATGAAAAGAACACAGCAAATGATAGTTCATTTGCCATCTCGAAACAACTTATCTAAATTAATTTCTAGTTTTAGCTTGGGTCACCTTGTATTTAATTCTACGACCTCCATAAAGTACATCAAGTAAATCTTTTAGTAGGAACAATCCGACCTAATTCTGCCACGTATATTTTTCGACTTTATTGGGGGAAATAAAAGGCAATATAATAATCGAAACGCAATTTGTGTCGAACCCGTTTTTCATCGAGATATATACGATTCGGGTATGTGGACAAAGTTGTAATAAATCTGTGGACCACAGCGACCACATAACGTTCTCTACTACTTCGATTTATAAACGTATAATGCCGATTTTTGCTAGATTCGATTCATTACAAGGTGATGTACATTTGGTCCATATGAAAGTACGAAATTCAAAAGGGATATTTTGAATTTGAACGCACCCTGTATAAAAAATACTATTATTTGATGATAGCTGCTTCAAAACAGTTACCGAAGCTCAAAAATATTTGATTTATATGTTGAAGAGTATTAGCAAGTTTTTAAGTTCAAAGGCAAGCTGTCTTCTGTATTTTTTAGTGTTTTATGCCATTTTATATTTGAAATATTGAATATTTTATGATTTTTTTCCGGTATCGAGTATATTAAAAAACAAAATAGGGCAAGCCGTGCTTCGAAACTGAAATGGAAAGTTACCTTCGAAAACCGTAAACAACATCATCTTGACAGCCAAAAAAAAGAATACCCTTAGTTGCCACGAAAAAGTCCTTTGGCAATTTCCTTTTCAGATTAAATAAACTAGAAAATCCAGGTACGGCTGCGTCCAAATTCATCCCTGTCAACGTAAATTCTTCTCATTTTCTTTAAGGAGTACTCGATCGTAATAAATATTCAGCTAGGTTTGTTTAAATGTGCACAACAGTAGCTTAAGTACCAGAAATCACATGGACTTAATTTTGGCAAGTGCTGTAGTCCTCCTCGACCTCTCCAAAGGTAGGTTGCATCTAAGTATTGCATGGAAATCTGACTAAAATATATCTAGTGGAGAACTGTCGTGCTTGAATCAGATGTTTTGTCTAATAAGAAGTGAAATGTCCACAGGTAAATTGGGGAGATCATTTTGGAGAAAAATGGTATCTTTCTCTTTCCCGTAACTAGGTTTCGTTATTAGATAATATCACTAAAATAGTTATTTATGTACCTAGTATGAAAAACTGTCTATTAAAATCGAGGCGTAACCGAGACTATCAAGTATTTCAGACAATAGACCTATTCAAGTTAATATTTTGCTTGAAAAGCCGGTACTGTTAACAAAACAACATTTGTAGACGCATTTCTTTGAAATCCTTGGATGCGATTCGACACGCACCGTTTATTAAGAGGATTTGATTGTCCTTTAGGACGGTTTATGCATAAAAATGGTCCGATTTAGAAGGAAACCCATTTCTAAGATCCAATAAGCCAACCAAAAGGGCCGATAACTGCATCAACACGAAAAAGAAAATGAGTAGAGACTCTCCTAACTCCAGGTTAGTTAAAGATCTGTCTGAGAATATTCCGAAGGGTCTAAACAGCCCGGTAGTAAAGTCCCATGTTTATTTTAAAGTTCACTGATTTAATTACTTTTTCAAATGATACTTACTGTTTCTAATTTATGAATATTCTAAAATGTTATTAATAAATAGATATATTTTCCCAGATTTAACCCATTTTTTTGTACCTATGGTATTCCACAATTGTTTTGATACAAACGCATTTTATAATCTATAGCTCTAATAAAAAAGGGCGTTTTCTGCTGGATTTAAAATGTTTGGAGAGAGTGGTCGTTAGGAGGGGATCTATTTCTTTTCTCTGGTCAAAAACTCCATATAAATTTCTTTGATATAGGCGTTGGTCAAGGGAGGTATCTTTTTTACTTAAAACGTAATATGACCATGTACTTATTTTGTCATTAAGTGCGTTTTGAAAAAGTTCCTGATTGAGATATCGAGTCCACAAACTTCAAAACAATAGATAAGTCAGACCGATTTTGATTTATACGCAAGACAGATGGCAAACTTTACGTGGCTTCTTCTTATTTTCCTAGATTGTACCCATATTTTTTTTGTACCTATAGTATTCCACAATTTGTTTGGATACAAACGCATTTTCTAATCTATAACTCTAATAACGAAAGGCGTTTCCTGCTGGATTTAAAATGTTTAGAGACAGTGGTCGTTATAAGGGTATCTATTTTTTTCCTCTGGTCAATTCCACATACATTTCTTTGATGTAGGCACTGGTCAATGGAGGTAGACTTCGTTCCACATAAGAAGCCACGTGAAGTTTGCCAACTGTCTTGCGCAGAGATCAGAATCGGTCTTGTTTATCTATGTCGCCTCGTATCGTCAGTTTCATGTCATTGGCGTTACAAAGGAACATTGCCATTCGTTAATTATTGGAAGTATAAATATTTGAACCATTTTCATATACCGGTGTCGATTGTATGTGAAACTATCCCGAACAGCTTCAAATAAATCCCAAATATGTTTTATGTAAAAAATACGATAAATACATTTTAATATTGTTATTTTATGTTAACCATCAAAATGTGAAGCGTTACGCTACTGAATTGAAGTCGAATGTCCATTTTACAATATGGCTCTGATTTTGACAGCAAGCTCACGCTTATGACTGCAACTTCAAGTGGCTTCTTCCTACGTGAAACGGTGTCTATTTCGATATTGACATATAATTTGTTTGATGTATGTGTTAATCAGAACTATTTCACTTTTATCTACTTTATTTAGAGTTTCCTGCAAAGAAAATGTCATTTTTAGTGAATATAGATGTAAAAGGTAGATGTAGAGTCTTTGAAAATTAGAGAACAAAGATTAAGAAGCAACAACTACTTCCCTGGCTATATGCATTGAACATTGAATAACACTTATAATTTAAACGGGGCTGGTATATCCGCAAGATAGAACCAACCATTTCAGTTTGCAATTCCAAAGGACAATATCACTTATAGACCGGCTTTGGCGTATTTGCGCCTCACTTATTGATAACACACCCTACTAAAATGACATTTTCTTTGCAGAAAATGTAACTAAATCTCGAATGTTATTTTGTCAACATGTACTAAAAAGATCAGGAACATTTGAAAAAGCCTTGAACTCTTCACATTACGTTTTTATCATTATTGGCAGTTAAATATGTGGGTTATTGTTTGAAATCTCTGTTCGAAAATAAAAACAACAAACTTTCAATTTCAATTTTCACTCGTCAAACAGAAGGTTTTTGGGTCTGTTTTTGGCTGACTGTTTGTAGAATATTTGCTTTTACGTCTGTCGTAGAAATTCATTAAATAGCACTCAAACGCTTATCAGCGAGACGGAAACAATATTCAGTTTTTTTTTGTAAATTGGAAATTGAAAAAGTTTGTTTGCATAACTAAGTGCTGTCAAAAATTATAATTCGTCGAAATTCAATGGAAAACTGTCGTAACTGATTTCATAAAATGGGGAAAGTCAATTGACTGGAAATTAATAAAACTCGAATACAGTTCAGTATATTGTCCACTTTATTTTTCGCACCTACTTTCATCTTTTAAGCTGGCCACAGAACCAGTGAATAGTTCTGTAATTTCAAACGAACATAGTTACATTAGAATTACATTAGAATAAATAATTAGAGGTAGTTAACTATACGCCAATACAAATAGCCGTTTTTTTGGTCAACCTCGCATTCAATTTCCGATCCAATTTTTTTATAGGGTGCAGGATCAATTATTGAGCATAAAATCACAAGACGTTCACAGACTCCGGTGGAGTTTCAGGCGCCATCTTGAGAAAACGGTTTTGACCGAGATTTTGAATGTAGAGTGCATGGAGACCAGATAAGGAGAACGAACTCATACGGAAAAATTGACAAATCTGTCGTCTATCTAAGCAGTTTGTTTTTTCACCGCTGCAGCGCGCACTGCAACACCTGTACATTTTAAATAGAAGCGACAATAACCTCACTTTAATGACAAAAACTCGAAGTAAGAACTAGAAGTATTTAAATTGTGTTTACATAATTGAAAATTATCTACAATCCAACACATGCAAAACTACCATTAGTACTCAAGTTGGCAACTATACACACCATATGTCGAATGTCAACTCTTGTATGTTTTCCGGTTCATGTCACTTGTCGTAGTAGAAGTTGTCCATGTATGTTCGAGCTGAACAGTGTATGCCATGTGAATTTAAGTATTTTACAATAATAAAGTGATAAGTTCGGCAGAGTTGCTTCTTTTGGATACTGGATTATGATGAAACGAAAAAGTGAATCGAATTGTACCTATTTCTTATTGCTATTGAACGAGTTGAAGATTATGCGTTGAGTTTTAAGGCTTTGTGCTACACATGTTAAGCCATTTTACTAATCGGTTACAATTTTTTGTAGTCCTTTCACAGTTCTTCTGAAGTTATTATGACTAATCGAACGGATTTTTTATCTACAACATCATTTCTATCTCCTAACCGCACTTATCTCACACGTGAACCAAGAACTGTCAAAGGAGCAAGCAACCAATAAAACAGCATGAACTCGAAATTTATGATTGGTTGCTGTTGTTCTGCCGTCAGATGTTATGGTACAGGTTTTAAACTGGCGCCCTCTGCAATGACCAAACATTGAAATACATTGAGTTCGATCTCTTAATGTACTCTCCATGGTAGAGTGTCAGAAATTATTTAGTGCAATGAAATTTGCGCGAAAAGAAGAATATTGAACAACATTTATATCACCTATTAAATTAAGTATCTTATTTTGTTGTCAATTATAATTTTATTGACATATACACACTTTAGCAGATAATACGGATTATAGGACAAAGTGGATATAAAAAAGGTAGAACGTGTCGCAGGACACACGGTAGGAACTTTAGTTCCTTTTCAGCAATAATCAAATTTTTTGGATCAATAAATAAATACACATATTAACAATTCATTTTACTCTGGATAAAACTTAATTTAACAAAAATATAAAGTAGTATTAATTATAAGAATCTTATCATTCAGTTGATTGGCATAAAGTACATTTTAAGTAGTCAAATCTAGTCAGTGCATTCGATCATTGAAATTATTGGTCTATGATAACTGAAATTTGAGATGTACTTTCCATAATATTCACTTTGCACTAATGTTATATTATACACTCTATACACTTTCACTAATTTCTAAAAATTATATAAATTAATCCATATTAAAGCTAGAAAACTATTAACTGTAATTAATAATACAATGTATGCTTACAATCAACATTTTGCGCCGAGAGCCTAGCTCTGAGACTAAGAAGAGAGCGCGAGAGCCCACGCGCTAAAGGCACATAACGTAACAACATAACGTAACGGTCACATCTTTTGCGTCGCGACCTCTCTCGCTCCAAGTAACGTAACGGTCAGCTTTTCCCCTCGCTCCAACCTAACATAAGGAACTAAAGTTCCAAAAAAATCAAAAGTTGTTTAACAAAGACGTTATACCTGCCAAAAACATACAAAACGTTTAGATTAATACAAAAAAAACCTATTGTTATTCTATCTTTTCCACAATTCCCTTAATTCAATTTCAATAAACGGAAAAAAAACTTCAATATCTCAAGTATTCAATGATACACACGATTTTTCCATACAATAAACTCCCACTGTAAAGGATTCGGTATCATAGCGATTCTGATATTCAGGACTACGAAAGGACCCTGCAGTGTAGACATATTCATGATGGCCGTTGATATATCGACGATCAACTGAAAATTCCGTCCATTCTTAATAAAATAGAATAGAAAGAATCTTTAATATAGCTCCTACAGTATAAAAAAACCGTTTTCCATGACATCTAATCAAAGTATCATACTGTACCTATGTATACGCAAAAGATCCGAAAAATCTTTAACAAATCAAAAATATATTTCGTCAAGCAACCAACATTACTTTTGGGAAAACCAATAGAGACTGGAAAAAACATAATCTCGATTCGCTCCATGTACATGGGATTCTATCAGCTAAGAGCTCAGATAAGAGAAAACCAATAAAACTGTTGGAGTGTGACTGGTCGAAATAGACTGCCGTCTACATTATTAATAACATCTTTAAATCCCAGAGGGCGCTACGCGATCGAATCTACCGATGGGTCTGAATAGCTCAGACACTTAGGGGTGACGCTAATTAGCTTTCTATTTTTGGTTATCTTAGTTCTGATGGCCACCGCTTAGTTTATCAATATTTAATCAAAAAATATATCATTGATTGTAGGTTGTGGGTTAAATGTAATTCATAAGACCAAATGCTGTGCCTCAACATGAAAATTAACAATAACTACATATTATATAATTTTTTCCCATCCATTGCCATTATTAACTTTGAAACTGGATAAAAATCAGTGATGGGTATTAACCGGTTAATAATTTTGTTACCCGGTCATTGGTTCTGCCCATTATTACAAACATTTTGACATAATTTGAGCTTATTTGAACTATTCAGAAGTCATCGACAGTCGCGGACATAAAGAGTCTGCGCATTGCTATTTGATAGACCTACCGCGCAAACTCCGCTGATGTCAGCGGGCTAGAAAATGCAGAAAAATGCTTTTTTAAGATGCCGCCTAAATTGTTAACCGCGGTTAATTTTAAACAATTATTAACGCTGAAAACTGGTTAATAACATAGGTGGTTATTAACATTACCCATCACTGATTTATGCTTGCTACATAAATATCATGTTTATTAATTAATTGGGTAGTAGATAAAGTTGCGGTATCTTTAAATGCATCCGCACTGCATCTAATTTTAGAATCTGTATCTGTAACTGTTGTGAGACTTGCCGTTGAGAAATGGTCAGACAAATTTACGCGCCACAAACCACAAGGGGATTCCCCTACATTATACTACAACATGTACGTATTTAGTGTTGCCTAATTTCTGATTCAATCGATTCTTTTGTAATTGGTATCGATTTCAGGTTGTTTATCGAGTGTAATTTGAATACGGAAAAAGCCATTTTTATTTGTAGAAAGTACTCAAGTTTTAATAATATTTTATTTACAGCCTTAATTGATACATAACTTTTTTTTTCGGGCCGAGATGGGAAACTCATGTTCGAATGGGTCCTTAACCAGTACCCAGATAGTGTTGGACTCATCCCCACGAGAAAGCCTACCAACCAAACCCACCTCAAACTCGCCGTTACTCCCGCCTTGGAATCACTAACGTACCACACTCTCCGTCATCTCCTCCCTTCTATCACTCCTACCTTTCACATGCCATGTCGAGTCCTTCTCTTTCCTTTATAATGCTCTCTACTACGCCACTTATATTCATCGATTCCTCCTCGCCCCTCAACATAATCTCCACCATATTTTCCCAATACACCGCCTCTTCCAGTTTATTTTCCAGCTTCTTCAAAACTTATTCGTTCTTCCAACATCTAAACACATGTTCCACATCATAATCCAGTTCACATCTTTCGCACACTCCAGTTTCTCTTTTCCCAATCTTGTGGAGGTAACCCACTCTCGACCCATGCCCTGTGAGCACCTGCGTCAAAAAATAGTTCACCTCCCCGAATTTCCCGTCCACCCAATTTCTCCTGCTCCCAATCGCTCCTTTTAGCGCGCCCTCATACTCATGTCAACTTCTCTCCATTTCCTCATCCATCCATTCCTGTACTTTCTCTTTGGTTGCACCCCATCAGCGTTTCTGTCTGGCTCTAGCCATCAAGTCCAATGGATAGGACCTTGACAGCACCGCTGCTGCCAGTCCACCCGCTGTCCTGTACGCCTGCACCACCCTCAGGAGTATCCCTCTCCCCACCAGCAGGAGTTGTCAAACCCTCGCATTTACCCCTGCTTTCTCACCCCTACACTTCCGCGCCATACAACATACTCTGCTCTACCGTCCTATCAATTACCCTCCTCTTTCACTCTCCCGGTCCTTTCACATTACCCATTAATCTTCCCAGCCATGCTGTCCTTACTTTTGCATTAATAAATAACTGGAAATAATAAATGTTAGAATTTTGACAGTTCAAAAGTAGGCTAATTACATTGACAGCTACAAATTATTGTTTGAAATTTCGTCACAGAGAATAGGTATACCCGTTTTTAACGTTCATTTATCAATTTCCTCTTAGGTAATAATGATATTTTCTAATTTTCCTTATTTGAAAATAAAATAATTCAAGATTTTATCCCACGTTTTAAGTTAAAATATTCAATTTCATTCAAGCTTTAGCGACGATAGAATTAAAAATCAATTCTGTTATCAGTTAACTTGTTTTTATTGGACAAAAAACGTTAACGACTGTGAGTAATAAACAGATTGGCTATAGGTGGTCGTGGTTGTTGGAATTTATTTGTAAAGTCGGCGGTTTTGTACTTATATCGAGTGCGTGTTTTTCTATAAAAAGACTATAAACAAATTTTATATTGTGATTTTTGTGACTTTGTGACTTTTTCGTGAGTTTTAAGTGGACGTTATGGTGAAATTGCTGCACAGAGAATGCCTTTCGTCAATGTTTTGCTCAGTAAGTTATCAAAATTATTATTTATATTAAATCAGCCTTGGTGTAGGTAATTAATTATAATACTGTGAAAAATGTTAAATAAATATCCTGTGAAGATTTCTACCAGAGATGATAACATACCACGAGTTTTGCAAAATATCGACAGCTCTCACCTATTTTGAATTTTAACCATTTCACTTTTTGGTAGGTTAGCATATTGAAATGTAGATTTTTTTCCATTTTTGAAGTCTAATTACTAACCTTTCGAATAGACTAGAAGATTTTCGAGCTTAGGAGGAAAATGAAGTATCAAGCATAATCTTGAAATTGTTGAATTTTTTTAAGTAATCCCCATCTGCAAGTCGATTTTATTTAAACTGACTTTTTTCTTCGATAATTTTACCAAAGGAATTGAAAATGAGGTGCATATTATAAAAGATTTGTGAAACATGTTCAGGATATAGTGACTCACAATAGAATGTGACGTGACTTTTTAGTCACTTCCATTAGCTTCAGCGTTGTCATATCTTCTTTTGTTCCAAAGTCATTATATTTATCATTTGTTATATCGACATCTTCTCTAAAGAGTGTGATCAACTTTTCAGCTGGTCTCTCAAGAGAGAAAATATGCAGCTAATGACAGCAATCATCGACAAGAATGTGGTTATAGTAGGTACGTCAAATCTAATTTTTATATTATGATGCATTGAATAATCGTTCAAAGTCCAAAAGGAGAGCGGGCTTTTCTTTTATCAGATAAATTTCTCTTTAACTCAAAGTTTTGCCAATCACTTAATTTGCTCGAAAAACTGATATTAGATAAAATCGCTCCACCTTCGGTGTCGCGATTTTATCATGTCAGTTTTTCTCGTAAAATTAGTGATTGGCAAAACTGTTTCGTTGCAAAGAGAAATTTATTCTAAACTGTTTCCTTTAGCAATTTGACTCGAATAACTGTCAACCTAAAAACACTCCACCTTCGGTGTCGTGTTTTTAATAGTTGACAGTTATTCTCGTCAGATTGCTAGAAAACAGTTTCTCGTTGAACAACCCAAATTTACCCGATAAAATACAAACCACTTGTGCAATTATAAGTGACAAATTTTTGAACGCAAAGCTTACTTTGATTATAAAACATACTTGTGCTTTAAATAGACACAGTATCCTGTTTTTCCAATAGTTAGTAGTGAGTAGCTTTTTAATTTTAACTATAATTTCATAATCAACAAATTGTACATCTCAATGAAAACCTATAATTGAATCTCTAATTTAATTACACTTTGGCAAATCATCGGGATTATTGTAATTTCCGTCTAATTCGAACAAACTAAAATCGATAATGAGTAGCGAACTGGGCACGCAGTACGAATAGGGAGATGTGTGGAGAAAGCATGGAACGGGGGCGCATTATAAATTAGTCCCGAATTTGGTCTAACTGATTTACTCAGTAGTGAATGGCAATCGTTTATTTAACCTGATAGATTTGTAGTCGATTAATCAAACCGTCGAGCAAAGTTAAACTTAACAACATTATGTTGGATTGTTCGCTAATATATGTGGATTTGGAGCGGTGCAGGGTAGCATACACTAGTGGCTTTTGTTTTCAATAGACTAGAATGTAGTAGAAGATTATTATTCAAATATATTCACTATTTACTTGATTACATGTTAGAATTTGGAAAATTTCATGTATATTCATGTATATGTATGAAAATTGGTACAATCTAAAAATTGAAAATGATTTATTTTGTATAAAACAGTGGTTTGACTTTAGATTTCTCTGAATCGATTATAAAAAAACCGTTTACCTGCCATTTGCATCCTTAGAGCCAAATCTTCCGAACTACACCATCAATGTCCCATTCAACCTGCAAAACACATAAAATATTTAGGTATTATGATAGACCCACATCTTAGGTGGGATAATCATATTAACTATTTAGTTCAAAAATTGAAGTGTATATTGTACAAATTCAAACATATCTCATATCATCTTCAATATAAACAAGAACTAATTGTTTATCGGAGTTTAGTTGAATCTCACCTAATTTACGGTATGGTCAGCTGGGGTGGAGTGGCGAAGACTTATTGTAACATTCTCCAGGTTTCGCAAAAAAGATTCCTCAAAATAATTCTTGCAAAAACGAGAAGATATAGCAGTGAACTTCTATATGCTGAAACGAAAATATTAGACGTAAGACAATTATATTTTAAAACAACATAAACTTAAATCAAATCTGCAAATAAAAACTGTCGTAGACTACTACTACCTAGGATACAAGATTATGGTCAGAGATATGTCGAGAGAGTTTTTGACAAGATAATTTAGAGAGTTGTCACTTATTTTGTACTTTTCTATTTAATATATTCTTCTCTTAATTAACGTGTTGAATAATCATATTCTACAGTAGTTAACAAAAACTCACAATTATACGACAAGAAACAAACATACTTACCTGAATCCAGCAATGAAAAAACCCGCTGGACAAAGAAGCTTTTTATTTCTTGAACCTGAGGTATACAATGCTATACCTCAACAAATTAAATGTGAATCTTCTATAAAGGTACTAAATTTGAAGCTGAATGATTATATAACCGATACAAGTAGACACGCTATTCACAACCTCAAAAATAATTACTGACTGTTCCTATCAATTACTATTTTATTATTCTTTGATTATAGTATACATTTTCATTAATTATACTAATTTACTTGTTATTATTTATTCATCACCCAGTATAATTTTGATATTGTTATTATTTTATCCTTGCAAACAAGCATTAGAAATAGGCTTCGCCAGTGTATATATTTATTTCACAATATATATTATACTGTGCTCATTTGAAAAGGACCCATTCTTAATATTTAATAAATGCGATAGGAAAAAATGCCGAAGCACGTCAATTTTCAACTTTTTTTAGCGCTAATGTAATAAAAGTCAGTTAAGCCCCCTCCCTACTGAAGATATCCTTCAAACTTTTTCAAATAGCCTTAGTTATCAAGTCATACTTCATTTAAAACGTCTGGTGAATATCTATTCAATTATTTAAACTTTTTGTTTACCCCCGCATTATACACCAATGTTATGGGGACTATTATTATTGACCGAGCACAAAAATTATTTCGGAATAAGGTGCGATATTTATACATGTCTTCACCACCATGGTTTATATACAATTTTTTCCACCATTAGCCAAATTTAGGGCAAAAGTTGAAAATAATTCACAAACGCACTACGAGAAGCGTTTACCCCGTCCTCTGACTGACAAGTACATTTTCAGTTATCGATATATCATAAACGTACTCGTTATGTCATCAGTCATTTTTGGTTGAGCGGGAATTTCAAACGAATGGCATTTTTATTCAAATAATTTTATCTTGATAGGTAATTTCAAGCAGCAAATCTCCTGACAATCTCCTGGGTATACAAAATTATCTTGCGCAAGTTTTTGTTGAATTCCTGAATTCTCAAAATATTTGAATTTGTACATTATTGACCTCTGTTGATAATAAAAAAAATTATTAACCACTGATAGAGAAATTCAACTTTTTGGCTAGAAGAAGCAATAATTGTCAACTTCACAGCTAGTAGAGGGAAAAAATAATTTGCTGCTTGAAATTACCTATCAAGATAAAATTATTGGAATAAAAATGCCATTGGTTCAAAACTCGCTCTCAACAAAAATGACTGATGACATAACGAGTACCTTCATAATATATCGAGAACTGACAGTGTACTTGTCAGTCAGACGACGGAGTAAACGCTTCTCGTGGTGCGCTTGTGAATTATTTTTAATTTTAGTCTTAAATTTGACTAGTAGTGGAAAAAAATTGTACATACACGATGGCGTTGGAGACATTTATATACCTCGCACCTTATTCCGCTCGGGGCAAAGGCACTTGCGAAATAATCTTGGTGCTCGGTCAATAATAACAGTCTTCACCACCTTGGTGTATGATACACTATTGATCCTTTCAGGTACTATATAAACCAAATCTGACAATAATATAAAAAAAGGATTAATAATTTATCTTGAAATCTATATTTTTATAAAAGTTCTGTACCGTTCCAATGAAAAATAGAGAACAACATCAACACAAATTCAATTTTCCAAATATTATTTACGAAACAATCACAGCATCCATCTTTTTATACGGTGAAACCAAGATTTTTCTAGTTTAAAAATAAATTTGATCGCCGAAGGATAGAGAATACTGTAAGTCGCTTTGTAGGAAGAGATTTGATCGATATCTGAGAAAATATGATCCTTTTCTGGAGCTTACGAACAACTTTTCTAAATTCCCCAGATTTTTTTGCAACTCGACAAAGATACGAATAATCCCTCTCAGGCCTAACCGCGAAATCCGAATGGAAAAGTTCTATTAGTACATTTCGATTTCCTGTTAATAACGCTGACACGCTAGGTGTCTAAGCCCACTTTCTAAATTGACGTTTTGTGTGTAGATCTGATACTTACAACTACGTACATATATCAAGCTTTGTTTAACACCGAAACTTTTTTCGAAAGTTGTACGAAGACAAGTTTTCCTAAATTTCTTTTTCGATTTAAATTTGATTGGTCGTTTTTATAATAACAATAATAAAATGACGGCATCCCATACTGTCAAAATGAGGTGTTAGACTTAAAAAAATATCTTATTGGTGGACAAAATCATAATGGGGACGCAGTTATTTTCAATGTTTTGAGTTAACTGTATAAACCCTCACTTCGTGGAATCTACTCATCATATGGTTTTAAATGAAACTAACTGTTTTTAAATGACTCCACAATATATTTGTAAAAATAGGTAAATTGCAAGTAAATTGACAATTTTTTCGATATAAATATCATCATCAGATCATGATGATATTTATATCGAAACAATTGTCAATTTACTTGCAATTTACCTATTTTTACAAATATATTGTGGAGTCATTTAAAAACAGTTAGTTTCATTTAAAACCATTCAATGTTTTTATTCCCACTCACATTTGGATGATTTAAATAGTTCCTTTTTATTTTTTTATTTTTTTTTATTTTACCGAATCAACCTCTAGGGTTATGAGCGGGGGACAAAGTGTGACTACATGAAAAAACATACAATAGTTCTTATATTTTAAAATATAGATTGAAGTCTTCCAGAAATTTGAGTACTTTTTCACAGTTTTCACTTAACGCACGTTTCATATTAGGTGGGATGTTGTTAACTGTTCTTCTAATTTTCTAACACTAAAACTTGCACAATCCAACAGTATATGTTTTATGGTTAGAGGCACATCACATATTAAGCTTTGGTGGTTCTTTATTAAATAAATACTGGTGTGTGATGGCTGAATGTCCTATTCTTAACCTGTTTAAAACAACCTGGTCTTTTCTGTTCTGTAGAAGTGTCAATCTGGATTTTACCGAAGGCATGATTTCTTTAAGTAGTGAATTGGTTTCTTCCCATCTTTTTTGCCAGATATTCCATACAAAATCCTTTATAACTGGTTTGAAATTTTCGCTGCTTACTGAATGTGCAATTTCATCGACTTTTCATTTTATTCCTAAGAGAGCACTGTAGGTGTCCGATATTATTATAAGTTTTTGTTTGGCTGTTTGTAGCTTCTCAAAGCTTCAAGTATAGCGAGTAACTTTCCTGTATATACTTGACAGTGAGCATCTAAATCAAAAAACGGAATTGCATCAGCATTCTTACAAGATACTAACAGTTATGCAGTCAGGCTTAAATAGTTTCTTATTTATGCTGTGACGTCCATACCCTAAAAAAGAAGTTAGCTACATAAAATTGACAATTCTGCGTCGTCTCCTTTTTTAAAATCGTTATGCAGACACAGGTACAAACTTCTTACGAAGCGTTGTAACTTTAAAAACGAGTATGCGTCCCAAGGCGCTTTCTGTCACCTTAGTTTTTCAAAATAACTATATAGAGGGTTTCAACGAAAACTCAACCACTCAAGAAACTCGAAAACCAAGAATTTCTTCAAAATGTTGAATTTTGTGGGGAGGGGGTCTAAATTTCATATCCAAAGAGGCCACACCCTAATAGAGTAAGATCCCAGAGCGATAAGACATAACTTATTTTCAAATAGATGAAATGTTAGGTTCTCGGTAGCATCTCCTGTGCTTTGAATACCTGTGTGTTTGTGGAGCCAGCCCAAGGGCACCTGGCAGATATTAGGTGAGGAAGATAACTAAAAATAAGAGTTACTTTACTTAAATTTGAATGTCTGATTTTTATATATGTTTTGTAGAATAATATTCTAGAGTAGTATCATAAGTGTCAGACACTTTCCATGGACCAAGACTTTTGTCAGATGCTTTAAAGCTCCACTCCACAAAAAATAAATGAACTCTATTTATTTTTACATATCTGACTTTCAAATATATTATCAAGGCAACTATTACCAAGTTATATTTCGTTAGTCAGACCGATTGTAATGACCAGACAGCTCCTAAACATAAAAATTATTAGCCGGGAGTATGAGTGCGAGAACACTATGAATGCGTTTCAGAGCGAGTGAGACGTCTATAGTAACTCGGTTCCCCTTCTCTCATAAATATTAACTCACCTCAGTCCAATGTGTATGTGCCCTTCATGCACAACGTATAGTATTCAGTATAGTTCGGATCTGTTAGAGTACATATAACTTAGTAATAGTTGCCTTGATAATATATTTGAAAGTCAGAAATCTGAAAATAAATTAGGTTTATTTATTTTTTGTGGAGCTTTAAAGCGTCTGACAAAAGTTTTGGTCAATGGAAAGTATCTGACACTTATGATACTACTCTAGAATATTATTCTACAAAGCATATATAAAAATCAGATATTCAAATTTAAGAAAAGTAACTCTAATTTTTAGTTATCTTTCTCACCTAATACCTGCCCAGGTGCCCTAAGGATAGCTCCACAAACACAGATGTATTTAAAGCACACAAGATGCTACTGAGAACCTAACATTTCATCTATTTGAAAATAAGTTATTTCCTATCGTTCTGGGATCTTGGACTATGAAGCTCCCAATTTTTTTTGGTCGTGGGAAATCATTATTTGAAAGATAGTTAATAAAACATTGTGATTTTTCTTAAATTTATAAAATAACTTTGATTTAAATTATTTATTTGTTGAATATAAGTAATAACACAAAAAACTTTACCAAACTAACGTATTAAATGATGGAAATGACCTCTGAAATTGTCAATCTTTTCATTTCAACTTTCCTTCAAGCATATCTTCAAAATTCCGTAGGTGGAACCATTACTCATTGTACTCTCTGGGGGACTTCCTGCCGTCTGTCTGATGTTAGAGGACCAATCCTTCGTGACAGATTGGTCTTGTAAAATATTTTCTTTGGTTCAATATTTCCGAGAGTGAGAGATTTCAGGTGCGCTACATAATTCAAGGAAAACTAGGACGTGGTAGAAGGGATTTGAAAACTATTTATTGACTGATCAGAATTAACGGCAAAAATAAGAAGCAATGATCTTTAAAGAGAGTAAATCATATTTAAAAATTTTACTTTGAACATAATAATCTAATTAATGAAAAAAATATATTCCTAATATCGGAAAATAATGCTTGGATGGACTTAAGTTTTTGAACATACTTAATCAATCTTCACCAAAATTGATAAGTGAGTTTTTTTGACCACTGAAAAAAAAATGGGATTTATTTGGTAAAAAGATCGGCTAAAAATTGAATGCCACCTCATGGCTTCAAAAATTGGAAAATAATTTTTTTGTCAATAGTTCGTTTTTGTCCATTAAAACAAAAAAAAGCATTTGAATTGTGCCCCTTCTAAATTCTACACTCTCCTTAACAAAATTTAATTTACTTCAAGTGACTGCCATTATTTTCAATTAAATAGCTCACAATTTACTTCCTTGACTGGATTATAAAATATCTTCCCAAAAAAATTCTGTAGGTTTATGCTCTAAGGACTTCTGCATCAAAAATGTACCGTATAAATTATTTACATCATTATACATAATTAAGGCAGCACCATTTCTTTAATGCTGTGATTATTACTCTAACTGTCATCTCTTAAAAGTATATTTCGTTGAATAGTTTTCTTTGTATTTCTCTGACAGAAAAGGTAAAAAGACCGCTTTTATCTTATTAAACATTTATTTCGGATTACATATTTTAAATTCAAACTCTTTGATTTTCACCTAGGATATTATCAACTTCTTCATTAAATTGACACGCTCAAGTATTGATAGTAACATGGCACGAAAAGTGATGAAATAATAATATACCGCTCTACAAAAGTTGGGGAAGTCTTTGATTTCTTAGATTATGTTTTGGTCACCAAGTATTTATATGTTATAAATTGGAGAACTAGAAAGTAGCAAAAGATAACTTATAAACACTATGCTGAAACACTTTCTTACATACTCTGGTTCTGCGAGAGCTTACAAGGACTCAGTACTTTGGAGAGGAAATGAGACAACTACTGAAAATCTCTCCAGTCAAACTTGTGGTCTATGTAGAGAGGAGATTGTCTTTAACATATTTTCTGCTTGAAATTACCTATCAAGATGAAATGATTTGAATATATAAATGCCATTAGTTTGAAATTCGCACGCAACCAAAAATGACTGATGACATAACGAGTACGTTCTATATCGAAAACTGACAATGTACTTGACATTTAGACGACGGAGTAAACAAACGAGGTAAAAGAAAGAGGAGAGAACATAACAGTATAAAGAATCATCGACCAAATTGGCTTCTGAATATGGCCGACTTCCGTTGAAACGTAAACAAATCAGAGGCGTACACAAAATAATTCAATTAGGGGAAACAAAAAACTCTCATATGCATCTTTTTAAGGTGGTATATATTGAATGAAAGCAGTCTCCAAACACTATTGTACAACTCAATATCAACTTATTTATACTGATAATCATAAATAACATTTCTAATACTGAAAATCACAATTTTTTTAATGTGGCTTTTCAATTTGACACAAGAATTGATGACTACTGTCACTAAGGTGGATTCTCAATATGGCAACTTCCGTCGAAAGTTGGTTAAATCACTACCACGCTTAATCTCCCTCCTTTTTCTTTTACCTCGTTGGAGTAAACTCTTCTCGTGGTGCGTTTGTGAATTATTTTTAATTTTTGACTTAAATTTGGCTCGTATGGGAGAAAATTGTATATACACCACGGTGTTGAAGACATTTATAAACTTCGCACCTCTCAACCACCTTGGTGTATAATATACTATTTGTTGAGTTAACGGGAAGCTTAGAGAAAAAATACTAAACATGAAAATTAATTATGACATTTGTTGACAGCCTCCAACTATGTTATTATATGTAACACTTTAAAAGACATCACTCGTATATAATCCGACTTCTCTTGAAAAAATGTAACGTATGTTTACTTGAATAAGGAATTCTGATTCAACACCACAGTCGTCTGTATATAACAATACACTATCACTAATGGACCATTACTTATTCAGAAGTGGGATATTGGA
This sequence comes from Galerucella tenella, assembly GCA_910591685.1. NCBI lineage: Eukaryota > Metazoa > Arthropoda > Insecta > Coleoptera > Chrysomelidae > Galerucella > Galerucella tenella. The sequence goes on from CAJUYH010002831.1 coordinate 35,809, forward strand.
AAATATCGAACGTCGCTAAGATTTTTGTAGGTGTAGGAGACGATGACGCTAACGACATTTTGTTTTTTTGATAAGTCTAACGGTAAATTTTTTTTTAAGTGATTGGCAAATATGTAGTTTTTTTTAAGTAGACATATTTAAGAAATCTCAGAATTTTATCTAGAAAACCTCTAAGGGCTGGTTGTCGTGATACAGAGTGTTTGCAAACTAACGTATCGTTAAAGCACTTATACTTTGGCAAGTATATCTGAAACCGTGAAAGGAATGCAGTCGAAAACATTCGATATAGTCACGTTTAACTATGGAAAAGCCAAAGTGCTAAATATGTAGTGATGATAATTAGAAAAGGGACTTTTTATTATTAACAATATCAACAATATGATTAGCTGACTTCTTATTGGCAAGCGCGTGCGTGTGTTATTCCTTCTCACTTCGTCAATTGACTGATATTGATTTATCCAGTGGCGTTGGTATTGTCAGTCACCTTTGTTTTTTCAATTTTACTTTGGTAAAATAGGTACCGTACGCCATTTGTACGTTTATGACAGATACCGCCATGTTTCCTCGCCTCTTACCGATGCCCCGTAGTTTCAGATAAACTTGCCAAACTATACATAAACATTGAAATCCAAAGGCAAAATATAAACTGTATACAGATGGCAGAAAAAAACGTTTTCCAACATTTACTTTGTAAAGGTATTTTCGGATACATTTTGCTCGAATGCTTCAACTGCACGTATGTAGGAAGAATCAATATGACCGGCAGTCACATTTGAAGTTATGAAAACGATAAAATTTCACTAAGCTCACACTTTCGGAATTTTCAGAAAGGATTTGAATGTGAGCTAGAAGTAATATCGCTCGTGTGTACTTTGCTGAAAATCTCGGCAATATCCTTTCGACTCCTAGTAATATCTTGGTGTTTTTATAGTGTTCCATACCATATGACACCTACAAAAGGGGCGTTACTCATATGCTAAGGTATGAAAAATAAAACGAAAATTCGTCATAAGGGAGAAAAAGTGTGTTATTTCCATAAAATCTCACTGTATAAACATAAAATCTAAAATTGCTT
>CAJUYH010002832.1:0-28511 GCA_910591685.1 Galerucella tenella
AAAAAAAAAAGAGAAAACAAATGAGATAATAAAAATAGGTACATAAATCACTGTTAAAAGCCGAGTTTATTTCTTATATTTATGTATTTTATTATAACATCATGTTATTGAGTCTCGTTTATAATAATAGAAAAAAAGAAAAGAAAAATAAGGAGAAATTATGTTTATGATACTATGTGAAGAGACTATTTAAACTCGAATATTACACCAACTTTCATAAACCCAATATATGTGACGTTCACTTATTTACTTCTCCATATCGCCAATTCTCGCTTTGTGACGATTGATTGCTTCCTCATGGCGCTTAATTTGCTCTTCATGGAAGGAAATTTCATCGGTCAACTCTTCACGTATTTTTTTCAATTGTTCCTTTTGCTAGAAATAATATAAATAAATAAATTAATTCATCATCAAACACTTTACACTTTATAATTACAAAATAAAATATTTTATTTTATACAATCATTTACCTGATTGTAAAAATATTGATCTTCATGCGCTGCTTCCATTTTTCCAAAGGATCCTCCAGCACTGCGTATAGCACCACCACCACCACCACCTTGTCCAGCACCAGATCCACGTTCTCCACTCATTCGAACTTTGCTGCGAACATTCACAAATAAAATAAATATAAGTATATAAAATTATGAAACTATCAGACATATTTTATGTGTTACATAACAATTCCGTGAAATTTTCGCGTTTGGGGTGAAATAACGAAGATATTGCGTAGGCTTAACCTCAATTTATCACGAAAATTCTCAACTGTACTTGTGCTTGAATGGAGACGTAATTTCTTTTTTTTTCCTCTTCACAATCGCAGTTTGTTTATTGGGACACAAAGTCCTAACTCAATCTGATTGGCAATCAATTAAGCGAGGATAAACTTAGATTCTTGCCGGCTATTACGCATCGATTTAAAAAACTCATGTTTAATGTGCCACCACGTATTTTATAATATACATATAAACATCTTGATAGTGTGTATGGAATATGAATTGATATATACTCTTACCTCAAAGACGCCATTGTACGGCTACAAATAATTGCGGCACGATTCATTTTTAATCGAAATAAGTGTTAAAATCTCAGTTAATTAATCCTGTGATAATAGCGAGGACGAAATACAATCGACAGCCCGGAAAATTTCTATCAGCTGAATAGCCAATTGAGTTTCATATTCAGTACGTTGATGGCGCTTCTGTACCTTCGCCATGTTTACCTTGTTTTTAAGCGCGCGATTCAAATATTAAAAATAAACGAATACAACATACCTTTGATAATGATTTGCTTCTGTCTCAGCCAGTCGTAATTTAATATCTGACGTTTTAAATTCATTTAATGCTGTTTGTTTTTGTAACTCGGCTCTTTCTAATTCAATACTTAGCAACTGTAATTTTATTTTGTGCTCTTCATTTGATGCATCGTACGACCATTGGGCCTTATTAGTGTCATCTTTTGTATATTCAATTTCTGCAAATGATAGAATCTCTTCGGTATTATCATCTTGACATTCATCAGTATCGTTGGGTCTCCTTCTTTTATGATTCACAGACTCGATAATGTCCTCATTGAATGTTCTTGCTCTTTCAGTGCAATAATTTTCCGATGATGATTCATCAAAAGAATTTTCTGCAATACAATCTTCAGCTTTAATAAAAGCCAATGGATCTTCTTCTTTTGTTTGATAGGGATTGATATCCAATGGCTTGGGAGGAATTTGTGAATCCAAAATTTGTAATAGATACACTGAAATATCTATTTCTTTTTTTATTTTTACAGAATCACTTTGATATGGTTTCACTGATTGCATGAGACGCTTCACTTCTATTGAAAGATGCGATGGACGATACTCAATTGATCCTTGCACTCCATGTTTTTTTAACTGCAGTATCGAACGATTTGCATTAATTATAAATCAATGAAATAATCATGCTGTTGAAATACTTTTTTTTTTTTTCAAGATTATTACTTACCATTTGAGCAAATGCACGCATCTCTAATCTAGCATTGGTCTTCAATCTAGACCAGCCTTCCCTCAACCTAATCGCCTCTCTAAAGCACAAATGTTTACTCCTCAATTCATGATGAATATCGTTCCAAATGCGATTTTTCAATTGTACAATATCCGGATTTGGATCTCTATTTTCAATGATATGTATACGACTTTTCACATGATTAAAAAGACTAATTTTCTCGTCTATTGACCAATTTTGTGTTCTTGTGACTTTTCTCCTCATGATTTATACTCTGAAAAAAATAATCACAATTAAATTGAATTAGAATTTCTTATCGTACTAATTAACTTGATAACATAAAATATAATCATATACTTTAATGATAGGTTAAATCCATAAAAATTAATCTATATAATTAAGATATGATTCGATATAGTTTATATTTATTATTTACTCAATTATTTTATTATATCTATTATCAATAATAAAATATCATGTTTTAGTCAATTGTTCAATTTCTAAAAATTCAATTTCGAAAAAATTGATATCGCTTGCACGTGATTAAATGGTAAATATTGACATTACTAAGTTAGTGAAGCCATATAAATTTTGAGGTTAGCTTTAGCTTCTACTAAATGTACACATTCATATTATGATTGACAATATACTAAGTAATACTACGGTGGCGCTCAGTTTTATTACGACATACGTGCAATATTAAAAACTGTGCAAAATATATTATTTAGCAATAATAAATATATATGAGTACGACATGTATATTGAAATTTAATTAATTGTTTTGCATTCTATCAATTGGAAAAACAATCACTAGAAAATTTTTCAAACGATTCTGTAAAACGTATGAAAAATTACAAATACTATTTCCAATTCAAAGCATTGAAAATTATAATGATACGCATGAATATGTATACTTATATATACTAGAATATGTTGCGTTTGTAAAAGTTGAACATATTTTTATGTTTCTTCCCTCGTGAAACCGCACGGCAATGGCTCACATAGTCTGGAATGAAAAAAAACCTGCAGTCGCTATCCAGTCACCCTAACGTAACCGAATCGGTCGGAGTTGGTGGTCTTCCTCTCGATTTATTCACAATATCAATAATCTATATTTATTTCATACTTCTCTATATCCAAATCATTTATATAATATTGTTACAATACAATGTGGTTCATCACATTATTAACAATAACAATTTCACATCTAATTATCGGCATATTCTATAAAAAATAAACTTTAGATATTTGAAAAATACAAATATTTCAAAAATCATCATCTACAATAGTTTGAATTATTGTTTCCAATCTAGGGATTATAAATCACGTGTAAAATGTTCTTAGAATGGAGATTTCATCTTTCAGGGATTATTTTAACGGTGAAATATAATCCGTGCAGTCTTTAAAAAGTCGTTTTTTTTTTAAACTAAGTATCGTATATGTGATTCGATAACTGTGAGAAAAAGTTTCAGTTGTATTATATAGTACCATTCAATACAGTGAAAGTAAGTGTTTTATAAATATTATCACATCAACTTTAAACTATTTATAAATATTTATGTAAATTTATTTAAATTTGTGACGCTATCCAACATTTTTCTTTAATATTCCATGAGTCAATTTTCCGCAACAATTATTCAATAAAAAAATAAAACAATAAGTCTTTATATAATCTCCATATGTCATTAACTTAAATAATTTACATATGATGAAGAGAAATATAAAGCGTGATAAATGCATCCATTCATATACACATTCACAATTACATATGTACATACGTGTGTTCATTTTTATTTATTGTGCTTTAAATTCATTTGATATACGGTAATATTTCAGTATCGTTGATGAATCCATGATGAAATCACATACAAGGCAAAGTATCAATGAGACTGCAGTATGTTCACCACGAAATTTGTGTTTAACATGGAGGAATATATCTTATACAGTTAAAAGAAGAAAGAGTGGTAGTTATTTGATGGATTTTGTGCGAGGTAGACAAACTGAATATATTCAATTGCTTCATGGTGTCAGTGGCATTATTAAATCCGGAACAATTATGGCAATTTTAGGGCCAAGGTAAATATTTATCAATTCAATTTTTCATAAATCATCCATTGATATTCATATTTATTTCATTGATTATTATTTGTAATTTTATTTAGTTAATTGATCAATTGATTGTAATTTTAGTGGCGCGGGTAAGACAACGTTATTGGCCACAATTAGCAGAAGGATAAAAGGTGAAGCGACGGGTGACATTTTATTAAATGGCAAACCAGTTAATATTGATTTAATGTCGAGAATATCCGGATTTGTTCCACAAGAAGATCTCGCGGTAGAGTCACTCACTGTACAAGAGCACATGGAATTTATGGTATTTATTCATTATATATATATATATATATATATACGAGATATGACAAGACGCAATTTTTATATTTATTAAAGAGAAATAAAAAAATTTATTTAGGCACGAATGAAAATGGATCGGCGATTTCGTGAAGCCGCGAGAAATTTAAAAATTGAAATATTATTCTCGGATTTGGGTTTGATTGAATCGAAAAATACAATATTGTCAAATTTATCTGGTGGCGAACGTAAAAGAGTTTCATTGGCAGTTCAATTATTGACTGAGCCGAGTATTTTATTCTGCGATGAGCCAACGACTGGTTTGGACAGTTATTCAGCGACAATTGTCATTAGAACATTGCGAGAATTGACAACGCGTGGACGAGTTGTCGTGTGTTCACTTCATCAACCGGCATCAGGTTTGCTCGAGCTTTTTCATCAAGTTCTCTTGCTTGTGTCAGGCAATGTTGCATTTCAAGGAACTGTAGCTGATGCCACATCATTTTTTGCTACGTAAATAAACCAATTAATAAAATAATAATAATAATTATTATCATAAATAAATAGATAAAAGAATAATTAAATTCATTATTAATTATTTATTTAGTCTGGATCTCCACTGTCCTGCCACATACAATCACGCCGAATTTTTCGTGTCTCAATTGTCAATAACGTGCGGGAAAGAGGAAGAATGTACGAAAAAAATTAATACAATTTGCAGTGAATTCAAAAAATCCATTTATAGCAATATTATATCAACAACTATCGATGAATCGATTGAAGATCAATTGGATGGTTGTCAACGTACAATTCATCCGGTATTTTCCGAAGGAATTTTACCAGTTAGTGAGTTTAAAAAAATTCGCCCACTAACACAATTGGAATGGTTGACATGGCGAAATTATTTGGATTACAAGAGAAATTTGTCGACAATTTTTTTTCGCTTCTTTCTATATATGTTTATTGGAGTGCTATTGGCTACACCGTATGTAAACGTTACTCACAATATTGACCAACGTGGAATACAAAATATGCAAGGACTAATGTATTTAATTGTCACTGAGACTGTTTTCACATTTAATTATGCAGTTTTTTATACATTTCCGAAGGAAATGCCATTTCTATTGAGAGATATGGCCAGTGGTATCTATCATCCAGCGCCATATTATATCAGTAAAATTGCAGTTTTGGTAAAAAAATAATTTAATTGATATCGATAAATAAATTGAACATTAGATATCTTATAAATGCACTAGAAAATATAAAAACAAAAAATCCATTACAGATTCCTGGATCTATAATTCAACCATTTCTGTATGCGGCATTGATTTACAGCATTGCTGAACTCAATGGAGGCCTCACAGGTTTTTTATTATTCTCAATTCCTGTCATGCTTTGCGCAACATCCGCCACTGCTCTTGGATGCTCCATTTCCGCCGCATTCAAGTCCATTGATACCGCGTCATTGCTCTCAGTTCCTATCGATTTTCTCACATTGATATTTAGTGGAGTTTATCTTCATTTGGGGCAAGTAAAACAATAAACCAAATTTCAATTCATTTTATTGAGAGATTGAAATTAATTATCTGAATTTTCGCAGGAATTTGCCGCCCAGAATTGCATGGTTAAAATATGTTTCACAGTTTTACTACAGCACTGAGGCAATATCTTTAATTCAATGGAGTGAATATGATCACATAAGTAAATGATACATTTGTCACTGAACTGTTTAATATTTTAATTATATTTGATTTTGCGATATAATTGCGGTGAAAATTCCACATGTATACTCCCTGTGCAGTTTGACTATTATTTGATTTTCTTTGTTGTTTAATTTTCAGATTGTTCGGAGGATCCAGAAGAGCCATGCATTTCCTCGGGTCAAGAAGTGCTGGAAAAATATGGTTTCATAGCAGGAAATTATTACATGGATTTAATTGGACTTGTTGTAATTTTTATCGTTGGACATTTGGCTGGCTTTTTAGTAATTCGCTATCGAAGTAAAAAGGAACCAGTTTACTGATTTACATCATGAATATGATATAATCGCCAAAATTGATAGTTATTCATTAAAAATGTTATTATTGTACAACTTGCAAAGTTTGTCAAATAACTATATATTACGATGGACATGTAAATGTCAATGACCAACGATAATAAATAATTTATATATTAGGAAAGAGGGAGCACAACAAATGACAATCAAACAAATAACAATTCAATAGTAATAATATAATTTCATGGCATCGCAATTCTTATGTTATATATTTATTTACAAAGAAAACGAAGAGATTGATATATGAAAGTGTAAAAGAGTTCTTATTTCAACAAAATAACCATATCAAATATGATATTTTTGAAATGGCAAAAAAAAACATTCTCCTATGTAAAATTTGAGTTTAATATTTATAATAGAGGATTAGATCTTGTATATATCTGGCTATGTTTATCATTTATATCCGTAAATATTTTATCTATATCAATAATCATAATTTTTCACACATATATATATATATATGTATATACATTTGACTCTGTGTATAATATATTAATTCATTCGTTTCTTCAATTTTTTTATGTATAAAATTTTCATTACGAGCAACAATTAAAAGATTTCTTTTTCCACTTCTTTACTGTTTGCCATCCTTTTATTTTTTTTCCACTCGCCTCTTTCATCCGAACCCAACTTTACTTATATATATATATATATGTATATCTCCATATGTAGACAATATGATCGAAGGCATTGAACAAGTTGATGAAAAATAAAATGAAAAAGAGGAAGAGAAACAAAAATTCGTTTTGATAAATTACGTATATAGTTGGTAATTAGTTGTTTCGTATGGAACACTCAGATATCACGTAAATTTAACCAAAATCATACGAAAATCAACTGTAAAATGTAATATAAAATATTGCATTTTTTTTTAATTTTTATATTCATTTTTCTCATTCGATCTCGATAATTAACTCGTGAATACTAAAAACTATTTTAGCATTCAGTCGCAGGAAAATATACGGAAGGTGATAAATTATTTGTATATATATATATAGATTTGTAGATTTTAAACAAAATGTATAGTCTCTAGGCAATGGAATGTATAATCTCCAAGAGAGTCTTTAGATCTCTTAAAAAAAAAAAAAAATTAATAAAATAAACAACAGTTGATTCACAATTATTTAAATACACAACGCAATATATCGAACGCAATTATTTCCTTGCATTGCTGCTTGAATATACAACACTCCTAAACATAACCGCAATTGTTTGTTTGCCGTTTTTTTTTTTAGAATAAAAGCGCAATAATTTTTTTATTTCGACAGTCTTTCGCGATAACGTTAAATTGTTTTTACCAATTTAAACGGGCGGAATTTCTAAATATTGCATCGAATGAAAATATTTAATTGTACTTTGTCAGCAAGAACAGGATTTTTTTGAATTTGTTGGTGATTGATTGAGAGCAAATCTCTCACCATCGATTTGGTCCTGTGCACCATTTCCCTTCATTACCTGATCATTTTGAAGTATCTAAAAAATAAAAAATCAAAAAATAGTAATAAAAATAAATATATAAATCAAAGCATTGATATAATTAAAAGATAGTGAAAAATAAGAAAAAAAACCTACTTTGTTGACGAGAAAACGCGCTGCCTCCTCAATATTGATATTTTCTTTTGCCGATGTCTCAAACCAACCGGCGAAATTTTTCTCTTTGCAATAATCATCCATTTTACCTGGAGAATTGACTAATCCCTCTTTTGATTGATCACATTTATTAGCGAGTAACACACAAGGTATTGGTGAACCATCGGGTAATTGAACTTTTGAATCTAAATCTTGTTTCCATTTTACCACTGCGTCCAAGGTTGCGCTTCTCGTTACGTCAAAAACTATAAAGGCACCAACAGCTTCTTTGTAATAAACTCTGGTCATATTTCCAAATCGTTCTTGACCTTCGAACAATTAACATAAAAATAAAAAATTAAATAATAATTGATAAATTTAATATATATATATATGTATATATTTTTTTTTTTTAATTATTTACCTGCTATGTCCCATAATTGAAGTCGTATTATTGTTTGTGGATCCCAATTGAGAACTTTCAATGCAAAGTCCACGCCGATAGTAGCACGATAGTGTTGTGAGAAGAATTGATGGACATAACGTTTTATAATTGATGTTTTTCCCGCTCCAAGTTCACCAATTACTAAAATTTTGTACAGGTGCTCTCTCTTCTCGCCCGCGCCACTGCTTGGCGCATTATTGTGCGTCGACTACAATTTAAAACAATTCAAAATAAAAATATATACACACAAATGATTCATACCATTGTTATCTTATCTCTAAGAGAATCCATTGAACCGCAAGGCATATGGAAAAACGTGTGAAATAATTACCGCGAATACCCTACAGGAAATAACAATAATTTAGATTTAGATAATCGCGACATACTTTTTATTTAATAATAAGACAAAAATTGATAAATAAAATGTACAACAATTAAATTAATAAAAATAACCGTACCCGTAACCACTTCCACGTTTTCGGTGAAATTTTCCATTTTGCAAATTCATAAGTTTTTAAACTTTGCCAAAATTTCAAGTCCATTTCCATTTCCATGATTAAAAATTCCAATTCCTTCACTTTACCCAATCAATAATTATATATATATAAGTAGTATTATTGCAAAATGATAAAACGCCTGATTTATCGTACAATTGTAATTGTTAATTAAAATTAAATTGTTGACACTTGATGCCTCCAACAGACAACAATACAATGACTCGAATGCAGCGAATGCAAGGCAATATTTGTCATATATGCTCGGAACCCCCAAGAAGGGATAACACTCGGTTCGTTCTGTTTTTTCCCTCCACTTCTTCTGCACATATATATAATAAGATATCGCAAATGATTCAAGTGGGAATATACCATAAAAGCGAGAAAAAATACAATAAAATACGAGAACCCCAGACAACTTCAAAGATCTTTGGAAAAGAAAATGATAAAAAACTCTGAAGATGCGGACTAATGGAAACTTTTCGATGTGATGCTTCTGTGCGAATGAGTGGCAAACTGACATGAACGGTATTTACATGAGCTTGAGGAGTTGGATAGTAAACATGGCACTCAACAACACCAGGATCCATTTAACTCAAGGGAAGTAGTTATGTCTATAGAAAAAAAAAAAGAAGATGAAGAGAAAAAAAAATTGAGAAGGGATTGAAAAAAAAATACAGGGAGAACATGGGAAGCCGCGAGTGGTAACTCGAAACTCCAAGTGAGAACCGCAAAGTGCAACTATCGATTCGCATCATAGAATTACGTGCGAACTCATTTCTTCACTGGCCGCAACAAAATGAAAATAAATAGCGTGAAGAAATACCGAGAATAAAATTTAAATATTTCTCATAATACAGTGACCGGAAACAGAATAGTAAATTATATTATGCATTCGCCTGTTGTCCATTGTGTGATAATAAATTCATAATTTAATATTTAATAGTTTGCTGTTATGATATATTGAAATTAATGTGTGCAAATATTTTTGAGTTTTGTTTGTGGTCAGAAAAAAGATTAAATTACAGTTATATAGTAGGACAGAACTGAATGAAATTGATACGAAGATTTGTAATCTCACCCCACTGTCAGCGCTAAGTCTCCGTGGCACTTCTGAGGTTTCACCAATAACCGCCATTGCTTCACGTTTTACAACTGTCGTAGACAATATATCGCTTCGGTCCTTCAATGTACCACAGCGATCATCAATACCATCAAAATAATCCAAATTTGTTTCCTCATCAAACGTACCGCCAAATGTCGATGAGAAAGTATCAAAAGTCTTGACACTAACAGGCCGTGACGATTTCAAATCACACAAATTATCATCAATTTCTTTTTCATCTATTGACCTGACCAATTCATTCAACGATTCTTCAGTTTTTCCACCTGATATCACTGTATCATGTGATTCATCCTGTGAACTCAATTGTTCGTCTGAACTTTTGAAATATTTTCTTTGAAATATCGCACGTTTCTCATCTAATAATGATAATTTACGTCGCACTTCAGTTGCTGATGTACTGGATATTGATTCCAAGGCCAATGACGATTCGCTTTCAGATTTTACCGCCAATTTTGTCTTTTTAGAAATGGATAGTTTCGATTCGGATTTTGGTTCCGGCCATTTTGATAATGCATATGGCAATGTTGATACTGATCCAAGTGTTCCCGACGACTCACCACGTTTCAACTCTACAACAATGATGTTTCAATGAGATTGCTAAAAATGAGCATACAATGAAGTTTATTCTTTTTAACATTCCTATAAGAATGTTCAGAGAGTGTCACAAAAGTACCTGAGAATAATCCCATCAAACAATTAATAAATAAATTGAATAAATGAAAATTTAAACAATGAATATATGCTTCAAATGTTTTTTTTTCTCACTTTCATTTGGCATTTTCTCAGGCACTTTTCTATCATCAAATTCTCCAGGTAAATCTCACCCAAGCTGCCCCTGTTGTTACCAGTAAAGCTTGTCTTAATCGTAACTGATGGTGATTTACGTTGGGCAACTGTAACAGTGCTCGGTGTTTTCTCCAACTGCTTTTGCGTTGATTTCTGTCGTTGGCGGTGGTGTTCGTCTATTCGTCGTTCACCCATTGTAACAGCTCCCTTCTCTTTGTCATGCCCCCACGTTGATGATGTTGGGTTACGCCTATCTAACGTCGGTGTCGCTGAAGGAGACGTCACTATCTTCTCCCTACTCTTCTCCTTGTACTCCACTAATTTTACATTTGATTGTTGCTGTTTTTTATTAAATTTTTGCGAATTTTTAATTGGACTGTCATTATTACCAGGTGATTCCTGTGAAGATTGGCTTGGCGAACGGCTTTCATCACCCTCTGGTGTATGGCGTGGCTCCTGATCACTCGAACCAAAACGAAATTTATTCAAACTCAATTTACGAACCAATGAACTGCCTGATTTTTTTTTCTTCATCATTTTTATAACTGGCGGTGATTTTGAATGTGGTACTGGCGATTCTGATGTTTGCGATGATGAAATTGACAATCCACTGTGTTCGTTCTCATCCAATAACCGAACACGAGTCTTCTGGGTAGACTCTATTATGCCATCAGTTGAAGATAGATAAAGAGGGCAGCAAAGGGAGGGAGCGAAAGAGAGAGAAAGAAAGAGAGAAAAAAAAATGTCCAGGTCAGTTATTTCAGGGGCTTCTAACGATTTTTTTTTTAAATTGGACAAATATATCTATATAATGCCTCAGAAATTTTTTTCCAGCTCAATTATATCATCATTATGTCGAATTTGTTGGAATAGAAACAAAAGAAAGATAAGAAGAAGGTGTGATTAAATAAAACAAATTCTTTTTTTTATTTTTTTTTGATATCAAAAAAAAATTTCCAAGGCATTTTTAGTGGATTTAACCTTTTGTGTTAGCTTCATTGTCGATAAAATTGATGTCATTTGACGAATCCAAATCCAAACTCTTATTTTTCTTTTTATTTTTGAATAAATTGCTGCTCTCTTTGCGCAATGTGTGTTTCAATACGCCAAAACGTCCCTTTTTTTTTTCCTCTATCACACCACCAGGTATAAGTGAAGCACTATCGAGTCTGTCAGTAACAATCATAGATTTGTCAACAATAGCAGCATTATTTATAGTTATATTCAAACTGGATGTGGATTTATTCACAGATACATATTCATCAGATAATACTGTATCACTCATTTTTTTTTCCTTATTAAATGATGATGAACGTGCAATAATTGTGTCCGGGGAACTACCCTCAGTTCCACTATTTTCATCCATTATCAAAAGTACTAAATTAATTTATCGATTGCGATTACCAAACAAATTAATAACAAAAAAATATCAATAATTATTATTATTATTGCCAAAGTAATTTTTAAGTCATTGAAAATTGTGAAATACTTTCACATACCAGTAAAGGCACTCCAGTCTCAAACAAAATTTTTCATGTCATTTCTAGAAAATTCAAATAAAACGTAAACAAATAGATTGATGAAAACAAAAAAAAATGGACAACTGACTTAGAAATTAAATAATAAAGTGAGAGTCTTGTAAACCCACTGTGCTCCTGCGGTAAACTAAATACTTATATAAACGTATTTTTACTAGCCACAGTGTTGTATATCTATTCACTCCCACCACTAAATATATATCTTATGCTATATATAATTGTTTATGAAAAAGTAGGTGAGATAGAGGAGAATAGGGCGTAGACCGTTGGAGTAAAAGAGGTATATTATATAGATGAGGGGGGGGGGGGGGGGGCCCACCCGTGTTTTACTTCGTTGGACATGTCCTTCAAACAATAAACAAGACAACGTCATTATTTATTCTCCTCAACTTACCCCCCACTAATGTCGCAACTGATATGCGATCCCTTGTCAAACAACTGTTGAGAAATTGCAAATGTTGGATATTTTTACAAAGCATTAAAAATAGCCACATGACACTATTTACAACTATTATTGAGTGCAGAGTAAATTAACTTAAATACTGTGACCTTACCTAAGCAATTTAATAGCCATGGTAAATAATAATTTAAAGATTGATAAGTTGAGTGATAAGAATTATGTATAAATATATTTGTATCGTGGAATAAGCAACAGGTATAATAAAAATACATATTGACAATTAATTTTATTTGCTCTTTCGATTATGAGCAATGGCACAATTGCCCCTTGGATTATTTAAAATGCAATTTAATTATGAGACAATGCATAAATTAATTTATATTAATCCTTAATTTTTTAATAAAGCTTATTATTATTATTATTATTGCATTTATATTTATTGACATTTTTAATTGCTGTAATCTTAATTGCACTGCCAGTTCACCAATTAATGAGTGAGTGTTACTGATAATTAAATTACAAGTCAAATTTTTTCCTACGCATTGAAATACAAATTTTCCCTACCCATATCATCACGTCAATATATAACTTGCTACAAACTCTTCTCCACCCATATAAATTATGAAGTCATATATATAACGAGTTTGTACATATTCTTGCAACCGATTCAGCTCAATAATCTTGCATTGTCCACGAGATATCTAATGAACTTGGGACAGTTAAATATTTATTGTTGCATGACCAAGTATCAACGGAGCATAAATCCTTCTCGTTTCATTATTTTTCTTCATTGAACTTCAATTTGTTCCACTCAATTAATTTCCACAAATCATTCTACAATTATATTCGTTTCATTATACGACAAATTGTGAAATAAACGAAATCACCATAATATTATAACGTTTCCGTTGAATTTTTCCCATCAATATTCCACTAATGCACAATAGCTATTTTATCCGGAAAGAAATAAATGAACTGATGCAATTTAATGTTTATACAGCCATATAATAATGAAAATGATAATAAATATATTCAATTTAATTTATACCTTCTTGAAATTTTTTATATTATCTAGTCCGATTCGTTCACTAAAATTTATATTGAAGTCAGTATAAAGATTATTATTATTCAATAATTGTGGTGGTGGCTCCATTGGCGGTGGATTCGCTTCCTTTTTATGTCTCAATCGTCGTTCAGTTCTGTCCTGCCTTGTTCTCAATACTAACATTACATTTCTGTCCAATGCATCCAACATTTTTCTCAACCACTTTTAACACTTTCACTTTAATTTAATTATGCAATTTTCCACATTAATTTATCACTCTTCGGATTATTATTATTGAATATACGTTTATGAAAAACGTTGTCAATTGTATGACAGTAAATGTTGATGTGCCATGATACGAATAAAGTGAACACGAGAATAATATAGAAAGAGGGAATGTGGTCCACGAGTACAAAGTTCCGCAATTTATTCGTTGAATCGACTACCGGCTTTATCGTTGACTCTTTCCTTATCATCAATACATGTCGACGGAAAAGAAATATATAATAAAAATGTTGAGGCGCCATGCCCCACTATTTACTGGCGCCTGTAGAACACATTGATGGCCGTACTGGACTATAAAACGTGTAAACATTATTACATTGATTGATAAAATTATTTCAAACGACAAAGTAGACAAGTCGATAAAATAGTGAATGATGTAGGACGTATTTCACTTTTAATGTTGGCTAATCCGACGTATAAATATATATGTATAATAATATTATTGGATGTAATTAGATATGCTCAAATACAGATTGATTGAAGGACAACGAGAGGATTTTATTTCAATATAAATTTATATAATTGTATTATGAATGATATATATATATTTGTGATAAATGACAACGTGACGTCAATGGAATTAATATTGAAAAAAAAAAAAAAATGAATGGGATAATGATGCAACGAGATAACACAACAATTGAAGTAATTATGCTTGAAGAGAAATTCATTTATAGAATTTATTGCAGAAGCGACGCAATATTGATAAGATAAAATATTTAGATTAATGAATCAATGGGAAGAGACAATAATAAATAGCAAATACATTTTCCTTATAGTTTTAGATGCATTTGCTAATTGGTTGAATAGTAGATAAAGATTATTGTGAATATTGTTATGAAATTTTATGCATTAAAAAAGAATATTATATTGATAAATAAAATGATATTAGATAAGATATGTTTTGTCGTGTGCCATGTGAATATTTTTGTTACTCAACTATGCACTGAATTAATATCGTGATATGATTAATTTATTATTTTTTATATTATTGATAAACAGAAAAATAAATAAATGCATTTATCACATATATATATAAAGATATATACGTATATTCATACCATTTGCATAACCATGATAAATTGATTTGGAATCCTCAAACAGTCTCGTTGCTCGTTCTGTTGTCATTAATAGACTGACGTAAATTATTGCGGACAATATTATAATTGTTCTTTTTTTTTTTTTAGATCCAACAGGTGGTGAACAACCGGAATTGAATTTTATCCGGCCCAGTATATAATTACTTATGAATAGAGACGAACATAAGACATTTTTAATCATGAAAAATGCATGAATGTGCTCGTCTCACTCTATATAAAATCAGACAATAATTACTAAAAATTTATTGCGATTGGTGTAAATCAATGGTAAAATAATACGTAAATATTTGATAACACCGGTTTTATTAGACATATAACAAATGGAAAATTACCGCCAATTTTATTGCACGTTTAGTGATGTAATAAGTACTGAAGTGAATTCTTTCATCGTCGGATTATTCTGCGGATTGAATTAATCATCTTATTTTTATCAAAACGTCATGACATGTCATTACATTGCGAGGACATCTCGTTATGGTAGATTTATTTTCAGCAAATAAATTGAATAAAGTAACGAAACAGAACGAAAAAAAAAAAAAAAAAAAATTTATTTTCTTTTTTTTCGAGATTATAGAATTCAAATAATATGCAAAATATGTTTTACAAATAAATCGTAATAATTAACCAGAGGTTTCGATTTGTTTATATGTATATAGAAATATCGTATACATGGAATTTCGTGTCGATGCAGCCGCATAATTTGATCCGGCAATCGCCTTTCAAAGGTGGAAATGTAATACACCAGCTCAGATACTTATTTTATTATTCGCATATTGCTGATGATAATATAATAATATAATATTCATCAGAAATATGGATATTGATAGTAGAAAAAAAAAAGGAAGAATCGAAAAGAAAAAAAAAATGGAAACTTGCGTGGGCAAATAAATATAATTTCATATTTTTTTTTTCCCATTCAAAATTTTTTTATCAAATTTCACACGTGGGTTAAGACACATCTCATTGCAGTATCAGTAGTAGACTCTTATCACCTTATTATTTATTTTTCATTTCTTTTTCTTTTTTATTTTTTCGATTAGATAAAGACAAGTCTATCATCGCGACACATCGTCGCCACTAATTTTTTTCCATTGAAAAATATAAATGCACTGTCAACGTATTTTTACATTTGTTTAACCTATCCGAACTTTTATTTTTCTCATTTCCAAACCAATCAAAAATAAAAGGGAAAAAAGAAAAAAAAAGCGAATGAAAATACACCATTAAATCAATTTACAATGAAAACCATATGTATTTGTTTTTTTTTTCATTGAATATTTTCATATGCGAATTAACGGACATTGACGGTGAATAAAATATGATAACCTCAAATATAAATTTCAACATATCTATATTTTAATATTAAAAATATTAATGCATAACTATTCAATATGTTTTAAAATCATCCCGCCAATGAATGTGCGGCTCAATAGATTCTCAGCAAAAAACTACATTATACATACTACCTAAAAATTCATCATGTATAAACAACAATATTATGAATTAAAATTTGAATAAAAACTTACCATTTCACGGTGCGAGTACAATAGCAATTTTCGTTTATATTTATATGATTTATCGTGAACAAAAATAATTACAAATAATCCAACTCGTATAGTTGAACAAATAATATATATAAAAATTTACGTGTAGTGGCAAATATTCACGTTTGTTCTCACCACAGCTGACACATTTATGTACAGATATATTGTATAATAATCCGCTGTTAAGTTTGTATCACAAAACACAAACGCGATTGATTGACGATAGGTAGCGTATAAATTTGCGCCGCTTATTGAGTGCACGACTTTATCCGCGGGTTATTCAAAAAAAATAAATATTAAAAATAAATATATATATATAAAAATTGATGCGTACAATTACAAATATTTATTCATCTAGTTCAGAACACATCCGATTGAGGTATGAAACTATAATGCATGAATTTATATGGCTCAAATTAAGTAAGAGTTGTCTACCTGATTGCCAATGAATTCCATTGGCCATTGTCACTTATCTCTGCAGGGTTCCTTCACTCCTCGACCTTTCGTTCATTAATTTATTATTTTGTTTACACTTCAATTTATTGTTTATATGGGAAATTCCAGCAATTAGTCAATGGTTATCTTGTGATCATTTATTATATTATATATTTGGAAATATAATATTTATTAAGCAAGAATTATACACTGCAATATGTACAGTGTATTGAGAAGAATAATCTTCATGTAAATACCCTTAGGTATTTTGAATGAAAAAAAAAAAAAAAAAAGATTATATATAAAGTATTATAATTGTAATAAAATCCTCAAGTTATAAAATAGCGAAAGGATATGATACAAACAATAATATATATATATATATATATTCATTTAATGAATATTTTATATATTTATATATCTATGAAAAGAGATTTTAGTACAGCATTGTTTCAGATATGGATCATAAGTAAATAATATATTTATCTGTTTGATGTAGGAGGCAATATTAGTATTATAAATTTCTTGATTATAAATAATACAGGTTGTTTTTGAATTATATTCCATTGCCATATAAAATACTCCACGTATTTATTTATAATATTATTGAACTTTCGAATGTACTTTGGTGTGACAGGGTGAACAATTGTGTGAGACATTGAGGTTAGAAGTAAAGGTGAAAAAGGGAGAGTGAGAGAGAGGTGAAAGTGTGTGAGAGCATAATAAACAAGATGGTTTCGACAATTGAGTATTGCATTAAACCACATATCGTTGCTCCAATTTTCATTGTGGTAAAAAAAAAAACTCCACTTGTATATATATATATATAACTTTAACTTTCATTTCCTCAATCTGCCACATGGAAATCACACGTATCCGTATATTATTACTGCTACTATTATTATTATACCGTTTATACTTGCGACATGCAATTGTTATTTACAAATAATATGATTAATGACTTCTATGTGAACGAAAAAAAAAAAAAAAAAAAATGATTCATATAGTATATAGAATATCACAGCGATATTTTATAAATAATTTATTTTTATTTTATTATTATTCCAATGTGCAATGCCACCATTGTCAGTATTTGAAAAATTTTAACATTCGCTCGGGTACGTGTCACTATTTTCCCATACAAAATATTATTTAGTGACAGTCGATAAATAAACTTTTGACCATATCGTCCAATGACATTATATCTCTTCATCCATTATTTTTCGTTCCCTCTCTTTTACTCACATTCGACCACGCAGTCTACAAACATTGACCCAATCCAGTTACACGTCCAGTATCACAGTAGTGTGAAAAAATGGCGGATGTCGACTTGAACATCGACAGCTTGATTCAAAGATTACTTGAAGGTATGTTGACAATAAATAACTCATCTATTATCGATGCATTATTGTCATTATTGTATTAATCTTTAGTCATTTATTATGCAATAATTGTACATGAATATTCGTGAGAACATCAATAATTCTTACTGGTAAATCATACACGTTTAAACACTATATATATATATATATATATATATATATTTCTAAAACTTTAGATAAATGTGTATTTTTCTTTTTTTTTTGTAATAATCGTTTTTAACAATCATACATTTCTCATTGATTTTTATATAATATTTGCGATCAGCAATTCAATATTTTCCGTGTAATAATGTCAAGTGTACTCATTTTGTGAATCATTCAGTCATAAAGATGGTCTTCAAACATCACTCTCTCTCTTTCTCTTAATCTATCTGATCATTGCATTGACATCTTGTCCTTAGTGTAAAGTGAACCCGCCAACCTTGCTCTCAAAAAATACAAAAATTCACATTACCTTTTGAGGACAATGTGTTAATGCAACTTTTAAATCCTCACATCATCTCACTTGTAGTTATGAAAAAAAAAAAAAAAAAAAATGAAAAAATTATAAAACATTGAAAAAAAAAAATAATAATCAAAGTCGTGAAAAGAAAAAATATTTCTTTTTTGTTCTTCTTTCCTCTCATGCTTCTTACAATGGAATAAACTTGTGGGGTAAAGTATATCAAACGCAGAATAACCAGACTCAGAAGAAGGGCAGACTTGCCGATATATTTCTCTCAGAATTTTCGGGTATGCAAGAATTAAACAATTTACCCAAATCAAAAAAAAAATAAAAAATAAAAAACAAAATATATTTATATATATAAAGCAGTATTGAATCAAACAAAGTTTTATAAAGAAATCCCCGTAAATAGTATTTTTGTCTCACCTTTCTATTAAACCCCTCTTTCTTTTAATCTCTATTTGTCTTTCACTATCACATTTGTATTTGTGTGTTGAGTGTTGTGTATTTAATTTTCAACTGCTTTATACTAATATATACATTTTTTTTTGTTTATGGATTAATAAGTATGCAATTGACATAATATTATGAAATATATGTATAAATATTTCCGCTATCCTATTGGGAGTATTATTAATAGAATGCAAAAATAATATTGCTCCAGGCGCTGAAGATTGAAAAAAAAAAAAAAAAATGAATAAGCGGAAAATGTTGGAGGCCAGATTTATATTGAAAGATAATCAGTGACAATGACCCTCTGCCTGTCAGCAGAAAATATCTACATTGTCGATATTACACTGTGACGATGCAATTTTTCCAATATCCAATGTGGAAAGTATTAAACACTGCATGACTGATCTTTACTCTTTCTTTTTCTCTTCATATAGTCGTTATACTATAAATAACAAAATCAATGGATATTGGGACATCGCGGTGCACTGGTGTGTGGTGTATGTTATGCCAGTTATATACATCCATTTTGATTTTTTGAAAATCTATCATGGTATCATAGTGTATTAAAAAAATATAAAGTGATTCCACATAATTTATATTTTTTTTAATATACACAATTTATTTTCCTTAACAAAAAATATACATAAACATATGTATACATGTCTATATATAGATGTGTGTGTGTGTGTGTGTGTGTGTGTGTATATTAAAAAGGAAAAATGCACCACGAATTTTCTATTCTTAGCAAAGGAATATCTCTTTATCTGACGCAGTGCGAGGATGTCGTCCAGGGAAATCAGTTATTATGACGGAGGCTGAGGTACGTGGTCTATGTTTGAAGAGCCGAGAGATATTTTTACAACAGCCTATTTTATTGGAGTTGGAAGCACCACTAAAAATATGCGGTGACATACATGGACAGTATACGGATCTGTTGCGGCTGTTTGAATACGGTGGTTTTCCACCCGAATCCAATTATTTATTTCTTGGCGATTATGTTGATCGCGGTAAACAATCATTGGAAACAATATGTTTATTGCTCGCATATAAAATAAAATATCCGGAGAATTTTTTTCTACTCCGTGGAAATCATGAATGCGCAAGTATAAATAGGATATATGGCTTCTATGACGAGTGTAAACGCAGATATAATATAAAATTGTGGAAAACATTCACTGATTGCTTCAATTGTTTGCCCATCGCTGCTATTATTGATGAAAAAATATTTTGTTGTCATGGTGGACTCAGTCCAGATCTTCAGGTAAATTTATTTTATATATTCACGAAAATATTTTCAATTGTAAAATGAAATAATTTTTGGCGGATAATTTTATTTTTATCCAACAGGGAATGGAACAAATTAGGAGAATTATGCGACCTACAGATGTACCTGACACAGGATTACTTTGCGATCTCTTGTGGTCCGATCCTGACAAAGACGTTCAAGTACGTACCATACGCGAATAAATTTTTAAATCAATTCAATTAAATATATTCATATTCTTTAATATAAATTGATTTTAATTCAGGGTTGGGGTGAAAATGATCGAGGAGTTTCCTTCACCTTTGGTCCCGATGTTGTCTCCAAGTTCTTGAATCGTCACGATATGGATCTGATATGTCGTGCACATCAAGTTGTTGAGGATGGTTACGAATTTTTTGCTAAACGACAGCTGGTCACGCTATTCTCCGCCCCAAATTACTGTGGTGAATTTGATAATGCCGGTGGCATGATGAGCGTTGATGAAAATCTCATGTGTAGCTTCCAGGTACGTTTCAATTTTATTGTTTAATGACATTATAGCTGGGAATATTTTGATAACTCTGAGTTTATTATTGAATAGATATTGAAACCGTCCGAAAAAAAAGCAAAATATCAATATGGAGGAATACCTGGTGCACAGACAGGCAGACCATCAACACCACAAAAGAATCCAACGAAAAAAAGTAAAAAATGATCGTCATACGGGACTGACGCTGCATAGCAGTCAACATTCATGTCATTTTAGGTAAAAAAAAAAAAAAAAAAAAAAAAAATCAAACAAAAAATACAATGAGGCAAACAATCAATTCAAGTGATAATTATTTTCAGTCTTTTTTCGTTTTACATTTGCACATACGCTTATGATTTATTCATTTTGTGGCAAATTCTTTTGACGTCTACTTGTGTCTTGTCTGTGTTTTAGTTGTGTGTGGAGCGTCATATTATTCAATTCAGCTCATAAGATAACAATTAAATGTGTATACAATTGCTATACTCTTTCTCTCAATTGCACCATTAATTGAATTACAAAAAATAATGAAAAATATAAAATGAACGCGATGATGTTGAATTACCTTGGAATATTTGCCATTCTTTTTTTCTTTTTGTCATTAAAATCATAAATTGCAAATTATTCCACTTACCACTAAGTACTTCCATCCACAAGAAAATAGGTTTTAGTCTTCATTGTGCGTTGTTTCATAAATGTACTTTATTTATTTGCTTATTATACTATTACAACTACTGCTAATATTTACCATATATTGCGATTGCATATTACTTCATACTATTATCAATTGATATATTAAATAATGATTAATAATCAGCCCACAGGAATTAATGCTGAGACTCGTCAATTTAATTGATTGTATGTTCATATTTATTCTGCGATACGTCCTTATGCAACTTATAATTAATTTTTCGATTAATTATTTTCATTTTTATGTATTGTTTATCACAAAGAAAAAAGAAAAGAACTCCAATATCACAATAATTACACTCTTATATCGTTTCAAATCAAGACGTGCACAGTTTTTCTGGACTAATTATAATTTTGAGGTTATGACATATACACTTATGGTCTTGTGGGTTTCTTTATACTGAAATTGCACTTATTATTTTTTTTTGTCTTCTCGTTTTTTTTTTTTTTTTTTAAAGATGATAAATAATGTGAGTATGTGAAATAGATGTATTTTAGTGACTGAATGAAATGGATTCAAATGTGATAATTGCAAAAATGAATGTATGTGAATGAAGAGTAGACAAAAAAAAACACAGTATTTTTAAGGCAATGCCTCTGTATAGGTAATTGTAAGTTTTATGGATAATTTACGTCCGATTAGTGAATAATTAGTAGAACGATTAAACAAGAAATCACAAAATTTAGAGGAGGAAACAAAAATAATGTACAATATACCAATATCTTAAAAGTGTATTGAATAATTTTGAGAAATACGATAAAATTCCATTTTCACTCTGTTTAATAATATTATAAATGGAAATGATATTTGAATATACCGTATGACATTTAGTTGAATGTTGCGTCCATAAAAATAAAGGCATTGCAATATTTTTGTGCGTCATTTCCATTGTAATGACTCCAAAATAAAACAAAAAAAAAACAAATAAATTAAAACCAGAATAATTGTCAGTTAATAATACGTCAATGAACATTGCACGAGCAAAAGATGTAAAATTATATTAGATAAAAATGGGTAATTGTACAAAGGAACAAACAGAACAAAAGATACATACATATATATATATATATAAATATATATATATATATAAATATATATATATAAACTCTATTATTTTATTCACAATACAGTCAAATTATATTGGTATAGAGTGATTTTTGAATTTTGTTTTTCCACACATTTGTATTTGAAAAAAATGATTTATCAAGGATTTGATAAGAATTGCGCACGATGTTTTGAGATGGAATAAAATGACTGGCAGGAATAAAAAGTAGAAAATGCAGAACCGTAAGAAAAAAAACAAATAATGAGGCAATTAAGAATGAAGAGAAAGGGAATTTATGTCCAACGCATACATATATAAAATATATATACATATATATTACGAATATATAATTGACATAATTAATATTATTGTCATTATTAAAGTTATTATTGTTTTTTTGTGAAATCGAGTTATTTGAGATAACTTGTGAACTTTTGAAGTAATAAATATCCCTATTGTTGTAAATGACTGAGGAAAAGTTGATTATTTGATTATTATTGTATCTCTGTTCTTCATTTATTAGTTTGAGGTGAAGGACACATTTTTTTTTTAAATAGAAAGAGGTGATTTTGCGTCGTAGAACTCACGTCAATTTATTTCAACGACACATTGTACAATAATTAAGTAGAAACAAAAATGAATTCGAATTTAAAACAAAAAAAAAAAGAACTAAAGATTCTCTTTATAATATTTGAAATCAATTACATTTTAATTGTTTATATAGGCGGATGTGCCATGGTCGTAGTTTGATGTCCCTGATGTTTGAACATTTGCCATTTATTCCTCCAAGCCGACTAATCGTTGATGAACCATTTGACTTTTCTCGTATGTTCGTAATTTTTTATTTATTATCCTCTTCGATTTTATTTTATATTGCACTTCTCCATCTTCTTTTGCTGTTGTTATTTATTTTTCTTTTTTATTCGACGCGTATCCTACGTTCACGTGCAGGAGTTGAGCGCGTCATTCATCTAATGGGCACAAGCTGTAAAATGGAAGAGAAAATAATATTAAAATGAGTAATTTCAATTAATTCGCTCGAAATATTGTACAAACACAAAAATGAAAAATCAGTTTTTAACATTTACACATCTTATATGTATATATATCATTCCATGGGATTTCTTTTTTTTTTCGATTTTTACAATATATATGTCTAAACAGTTGGATAAACAAACAGCCAATTTTCACTTCGGCTTTGGGAAATTAAATTGGTCTGTAATGAATAATAATAATAATTTTCATGCATTTATGAACGATATTACTGTTTCATACGTAATATTCAGACGTAAAATTGTTTGATAACAAATTATAGTACATTGAAGCGCTAAGCGAAGCATCTACGCAATACTAATACATCATTTTTGCATCACAGAAAAAAAAACATACGTGTGCATCTTGTATTTTTCATATACTTATATGAAAGAATATTTTGGCTTACGTAAAAAAGAAAAAAAAATGAAAATATTCCCTCAATCGTTTTCCCGTTACGCCTCGCATTACCGATAAAATTAAAATAGTCATTATACATTGTTAATGTAATTGTGAGAGGGTGCTTGTGAGAAAAAAATAATTTATGGTCAATTGAAATAATTGAAGGGGTGAAATATCACTTGGGTAAATTGCACTCGATTTCTTGTCTGTTTTTTTTTTTTTTTTGGTTTTTTGGTTTGGTTTTGGTTTATAAACTCCATCCTGGATATTTTCTTGATTATTTTTGTTTTTATTTATTTTTTTTTTTAATGAACTATTATTGACACATAGTGACAGGGTGGATTGGATTTAAAAAAATAGGGATCACTTGATTCAATATCAAGAAATTGCTCACTTTCTTTCTCAAACCATGGGCCCATGGGAATTGTACCATGGGCTGGTAAAATGAAATCTTGGAACGGGCTGCGAATAGTAATAGTATTTTTTTCCTGAAAAACATTATTTTTTGCGTCACTGCATTTGAAATTATAAAAATAAATGTCTATGATACAAATGTAGAATTTAATTAATTTGTGTTTTGTTTTTTCATTTTTTTTCAAATGTATGTGCATTTGCTGACACACAATTAAAATCATTCAAACTATCAACATAAATATCCCAAAAATGACAGCAACAAAAGTCGAACGATAAAATAGCAATTCCTCAAATAAAATATCATGCCTTTACAAAAGCGCGCGCCCAATTAAATATAGACAAACAGCTTCAGACGTAAAAAAAAAAAAAATAACGAAACGAGTAAAAAAAAAAAAACATGAAATATACGTGTAATATTTATATATGCGTGTTCGCAATAATTTCGATACCGCGATTTAATATCCTGTCACATCCTCTCTTTCTCTTTCTCTCTCTCTCTCTCACACTTTTTCATTTTTGTTGGCATTATTTAATTGACGCGAGAATATAGAGCATCGATGTTGTCTGCAAAAAAAGTTAGAAATTAAAGTATAAATTTTTTTACTGGATATTAAAAAATATCCAATAAAAAATTGGCAGTATATAATATTTTTTCGAATTATTTTTCAAATAAATAATTAGAGTTAATATACGTACATAAATATACCTGTGTATACCTATGTATATATATTAAATTGTCCTGATTGATAACGAAATTTTGTTTTTTAAACGGTTTTGGGAAATTGTTCGAGAATGAAAACGTACCGAAGGGCCTTAAGGGATGTCTGCTCCACAGGTAATTACGCTTAACGGGGCTGAGGTAGCTGTCTCTCAGATAGAATGGGGTGCTCCATTGAGCGTAGCTGGGAATATATGGTGCGTAGCACGGATACCACCATGGGTCTCTGGTGAAGGCGCTGACGGGCGCGGTTGGATGGGGCTCCAGTAGATCAAACAGTGCCTTCCTTCCAAGCAGCGAAGGAAACGATGTCAATCGATCATCCAGCAGCTTTCCTAAATTTGTCATATAATGACCGACAATGTCAAAGAAACGAATTAATATAACTATGTTTCTGTGTATAAATATGATTTTTGATTCATTGTTTTTTTTTAATTTATTCCCGTTTGAGTGCCAACAGAGAGGATATCGCTGATGACCGTTGGGGTTTTTTTTTTTTTTTTTTTTTTTTTTGGGCATTTTTTGTTTATTGGTACCAACCGTGTATGTCAAACAGCGGTTTTGTAGACAGCGCGGGTGACTTATGGCGCGATAATAGGGGCGTCGGGGTTGGATACAATCTGTCGATGTCCGCCAGTCTATCCAAATGATCATTCCAGGCTTTGTCCGCGTCGAACGGTTTCGCTGAATTCATTTTTTCATAGTGTGTGTGTGTGTGTGTTGGGTTCATTCCAATCCAATGATATTCAGGACAATATAAAGAAGCGAACATATAAAACAAAATAAATACACACATTAATACATACCCCGGAATATTCTTACATTAATTTTTTTGTGCTTTTCACTTTTTTTCTATGTTCATTAATTCTATTATTTTTTTTTTCAACAACTTTTTGAACTGTATACTGACCTTGCGTGCGTAGAAGTCTATTCGAAAATCCATTTCAATTAATATTTATGTGAACGAGTACACGTAGGGGGGAGGGAGCGGAGGGAGCAGATCAAATACTTTTGTTTTTCTCTTTCAATAAGAAGAAAATAAAACATGCCATCGCTTTTACTTTTTTAATTTCAATAGTTGTATTATTACGTGTTTTTTTTTTTTTTTTTTTCATATTATATATAACAATTTAATATTTAATTTTTTTTTCTGACAATACGAGAAAAAAAAATAAATAAACAGAATTGATGTAACGTCCCGCACGCACTCTCGCACGATTTTCTAATAGCACACACACACACACACACACACACAGTTGAAATTCATATATATTTAATATTGTATATCAATGTATTAACTCGCCATTATTCATTGATTACCCAAGTTGATATTATTTCAATATGGTAAAATCCACAACATTTTCGCATTAACGCCAAGAAAATGAACATACTGCATATGGAAGATCGTAACGTCGATTTCTCAAGCATTGAAGTTTTAACAATGAACTAGACAAATTATTTTCGCGATTTCTCCACTTTCTCAATAACTGTTGTTGGGTCAAGTTACTCAATTCGATGAGACGACGAAGATGCATCCATTTATCATGGAAGCATGCTGGAAAAATAATTGACAAATAATGCGATAATTTTCGCTGACAAATATTCAATTAGATTGCGATGATTTTAATTTTATTCAACTTTGATGAAAGTGAAGAGTTTCATTATGATGAAAGTGGTGGAATGAACGATTTCTTTTAGCGCTCTCGTGTGCTATTTTTTTTTTTCTTTGAAATAACACAAGTGAAACGAAGGAGAAGAAAAATTAGAAAATGAAGACGAAACAAATCGACTTGGGATTAAAATTCCAACTAAATTCATCAACAAATTTATATCGCCATCATACAAAAATAAAACAAAATAAAGTGAGTGCGTGAGTGCGTGGGTTCGTACGCTTGATTGATGATTACCAAACGATCAAATGTATATATATATATTAAACACTATTAAAACGATTTATAAAGAAACAGGAACATGTAGAGAAAACTGAGTTAGTTATATATTTATTACGATTTTTTTTTTATATCTATTTCGTTTTGTTTCTCTCATTATTCGCACATTACATAAACTATATTAGATGATGATTGATTGAAATAATAAAATATATATTGTTACGAATAATTAGCAGCACTTTGAGTAAATACGAGTATTCAATGGAGAAACGAAAATAAAAATATGAAGAAAGAAAAAAAAAATAAATAATAAAACTGGGGGAGTAGATACGAAATTATAAGAAATAAATAATTTTCATTTTTGTTTCTTTCGTTATTTCAACGTCTTGACACATAAATTTTTTATTTTATCTAAATTCAATTTTATATATGTGAGACACTTTGCAGGCATAAAAACATACTAGCAAGGCATACAAGGCATCAGGCAAACGAAACCAATAATTGAACAATTAAACAATTGATATATGTTTATGTATGTATATTATATATATATATATATGAAAAACAGAGGGAGAGAGAAGAAAAAATCAAAAAATAAATGAAAGAACAAAAAAAAGAGAGGGAACGAAAATAATGAAGTTATATTAATTAAACGAAGAGTCTTTTTTTTTTTTTTACATGTATGCATGGAAGAACGTGCTTATGTGATGATGGGAAAACCGCTGATGGTCCTCTATCGTGAAAGAAAAGCGTCAAATAAAAAACATTATGATTCTTTTTTTTTTTTTTTTTGTTTCAAAGAGAACTAATTCGCGATTCCATTTAAATATCACGTGCAGTCACTTATTAATATTTTTTTCGTCTTGTTCTCTATTTATTTTATTTATTTTTCTTTCACTCCGATTGAGCTCCGGACGCGGCGAGTGCTTAGTACGTACCGGAGGTGAAGCGCTCAACGGGTTTGTATTGATGGGGATACAATTGCCTTGGTGAGTAACCATAAATCTCACGATGGACTGGCATATACCTAATTAGATGACAGAGAAGAAAAAAAGAAAAAAAATAAATAGAGCAATATGAATTTAAATAAATAGTTTTGTTCATTTTTTTTTTTTTTTTT